>JAYMTE010002730.1:0-10755 GCA_036897545.1 Pelargonium fulgidum
AACACGCAATCAGGATAAACCAGCCTACTCAAATATTGTACCGTGATGCAACTACACGGAATATTATTAATCAATGAAGTTGTCAAATATTTTAAAAAATAATAAATTTTAGAATATGTCCAACTGTAACTAAAATGACAAAACACAATGTTTAACGAAGAGCATAGGCATACTGACGTGACATATTCACATGTCAAATATTATAAGTTAGCATAATGATGTGTATTCAATAGTTAACGAGACACATGTTGACCAGTAATAACCGCTTAAGAGAGGCAAGATAAAAAAATATTCCATGTAAGAACTGAACAAAATAAAATCCTAATTAGCGGCTAAACACGAAAAAAGAAAAGAAAAAGAAACGAGTGGGTTCAAAGGAGGCAAAATCAATTAACCAAAACCGAAAAGTAGCATTATAAAGACCAATAATTTGAAAAAACAAAAAGAGAGCCACCATTAAAAAAAACAAAAACAAAAAAAACAAAAAAACAAAAAAAAAAAACCAGCTCAACTTTCTGGTAACTGCATTGTGCACTCTCTAGGTTCTTCCACCCCCTCTCTGTGTCACTCTCCAGAAAATCCCAAAACATGGAGTCTGCTTTCATTTCTTCTACATTTTCCTCTTCCTCTCACGTCTTCGCTTCATCTTCGCTCCCAAGGAACTTCACTTTCTTCCTCAAAACCTCCAATTTCAAACCTAATCCTCAATCCATACCCGCGCGTCTCATCGCTCTCTCCGCCAAGTCATCCGATTCCGCTCAATTCACCACTCCCAGCTCCGACTCCGCCGAGACGTCGAGCGAGACTTTTGTTGTTGAAGAAGAAGAAGAGCTTAAATGGAATGTGGAGGTCGGGGTCCCCAATGTTCCTCCGTACGCTGTCCCGGCCGGCAAATTGACGTTGAGCGATCAAGCTTTTTTTCTGCTCGCCTTCATTGCTTGCACGGTATGATGGTTCAGTTTGTGGATTTTGATCCTTGCTGTTTTTGTTGGCTGTTGCTCCTTTTTTTTTGGAGCTGTTTCTTTGATTTTGAGTTTTGAACTGAATTTGGTGTTTGAATGATTTTGTGCAGACTTCCGTGGCCTTTACTAGCCTGGTTGTGGCGGCGGTGCCTACACTATATGTGAGTGAATTGTGGAATAGAGATGTGTTTTATTCACTGATTGCTTGAAAATTCAATAGGTCTCATGAAATTTTAAATTCAATAATTACTCCAAGATGGCTGACATAACATGCATGGAAATATGGCACTTCCTATATTCTTACCAATGCTAAGAAATATTACTCTGTCTCTTTCTCTTAAAATGAGGAAAAATGCTAATTGCCCCAAATTTTGTACAAACTTTTTTGTACAGAGTGACGTGGCGATCTGCATGACCAATACTCATTTCGTATTTTCATAGTTTAAAATTAGTTTTCACAAAAAACAACTCGACGTATATGATAAGGCGCGGAGTGCCTGATTTATAAGACACAATGCACACATGGCGCATTGTGATTCTGCCAAGTCACCGATATAATATTTGATGTGTCATATCTCATTGTGTACAATTATTTTTGTTGAAAATTTTGTACATATAGCATTGCTCTAAAATGAGTGTCCAATTTCTCCCAAAAAAAAAAAATCTAAAATTAGTGTCCACTTTTATTTATTTATTTTAGAGTAGTTGGTTATGTATGGATTACCAACAATATACTAATATAAGTTAGTATGGGAGAGAGAATGTTGTACTCACTAATCTGTTCTTAATTTTTACAAGAAAAAGAAAGAGAGAAAGGAAATGGACACTAATTTTAGGATGGGATAGTAGAACATGAGAAGAAAAGAAAGTCTAAAGTAGTAATTTTGGAAGATATACTTATGAGGTTGGATTACTAAGATAGAGAAAAAGAAGGCGGTTTTAATTTCTAAATGAGTACATCTTGCCTTCCTATACCAGAGGTCCAGAAGTGTACTTCTATTTATAGCTTGAAGAAGATAATAGTTGTCCCAAAACTTCTAGTGCCCGAGTCCTTTTTGCTTCTTGTTACGGCAAAAATTATTTTGATGTTCATTTCTTCCAACAATTGAAGTCTTATGGTTCTGCTACATTGGCTAGATTTTTACCATATTAGCTTTGGTTCATGAGCTTTTTTATTATCATACCATCAATGATGAAGATCTTTATAGCAATGCAGTGTCATCAATATTGTTAGTTTTATTGTATTTAAACTTTCAAACCTTGGATATTACGTTCGAAACCTGATGATACAACGAGTTATAGGTTTGGTTTAGATGTTCCTAAAAAAATTATTCATGGGACTAGTTACTATGGTCTTGGTAAGGTTGTCTAGATTCATATTGTTTTTCTATGGGTTTACTGCAGAACTTAAACATATTTCACATGATGTTTTATTTATTTACTATTAATTTATTTTTTGTAATTACAAAACCTAACTTCATTTTAACTTTTCTGAAACTGATTTTAAAAGAAGCTGAAAACCTAATAAAATGTTTTAGATAGAGATTGAAGTAAATAGACAGTATAAACATAGTTGCTTGGATATTCAATACAAGGGGAAGGGTTTTGGTTCTTTATTTGTCCACTAACAAGGGTCTTAAGATTATTACAACAATTGATGGAGGTTATTGGAGTTCACATCTCATTATTCCTTTTTTGTTTGCTAGGAGGTCGTGGCCATCCCTTTTCTCATATCACCCCTTCTCCAAACCAAACATCCAAAATATTTTTAACTCGAATTCGATTCAATTTTGCTTACATGGAGTGTTATAAATTTGAATGGAACTATTCCGACTTCATTGAAGTTGAATTAAATACTCATTCTATGACGAAAATAGAGCAACTGCCTGTTGTTAAAGGTCTCAAATTTTAACAATTAGGGACCTAAGTTAGACCTCCATTTTACACTTTTGTGGTGTGCTTTAACAACATATATGTGTGGAGCTAATACGCCATTAAATGAAGATTAGAGGTATTACTTCTGAAACAAAAACGTATGATATCATACCCGCTCAGTCGACTCATTTATAAGTTCCCCTCAAACACATTCTTTTTTAGTTTCCTAGAGGTAGTTAGTAGGTTTTAGAGAAGTATGAAGAAAACCTTGAAATAAATTTGGGAAAATTTCAACCCTTCTACTTCTCATTCATGAAACTGCAAGTAAGTACTTAAATTAAACAAGATCTTTTAATGACTTAAGATATGGATAAAGAGTTAAGGTTTACTTGTGAAAGAATCTGGTTTTCTTTCTTTAAACGAACCATTACATAACCAATACATCGAAAATGGAAGATGAGGTACAAGTGTAAAGCTAATGCATTATGAGACAAAAACATAGGGTGTCATATTCCTCCTTTGATGGTTGGTACTTGGTACCACATTGTTTGAAAATTAATGCAGGACTTGACTCATCTCTCACTTGACTCATCTCTCATATGAGAAAGTCATTGTGCCTTATATATTGTCAGAATTGTTTTGGTTAGATCCTTTCTTCTCTCCCTACTATTTTAGACTTGTTGGCTTGGGCTTATGGATAAAGAGATATCATAGGAGACTTGTAATATCTTATGAAGCTAAGATATATTGACATAGTAACCAACGAATTTTGTCGAATTCACGAATCAGACATGATTCAGTTTGCGTATCTATACACAAATTTAATTCAGCTTTAAAAACCTTTTTCAAGTGAATGACCTTGGGTTTGTAAATAGGTTTTTCTGGTCGTGTTTCTTCTGGAATTATTGAAAATATAATAAAATTTGAGGTTGGTTCGCTCATTGACAATTCAATATGCACCATTTCTGTTTGAGTTGCAACCCTTAAGATGACTACTCCATTTTCTTTTCGGCAGATGCTACAAATACGCGTCTCCCACCCTTTACACAGCTACATATTTAACCTTTTCTATTTTAAACTTTGAGTTACTTTTTTTTCCCTTTCCAGCTTGGTTCGTTATGGTGTTAAACATAAATAGAATCATAATTTGGTCAATCTGAAATTGCAGTACTTGTTAATAAAATATTAGCAAAGGCATTTATGTCATTTATTGAATACATTCTATTATTAATAAGAGCATGAAACTTACATATTCGTATATATCATCTTTATACTGCAGCCAAGTTACAAAATCCTCTCTCTAAATGGGATATTAGAATCAATTCATTTATATATATATTTTTTATTTTTCATATACTCTGCAGGCAATGGGAAGAGCTGCAACATCTCTTTCAAAGCTAGCAGATACAGCTCGTGAGGAACTCCCCAGTACGATGGCTGCAATTAGGCTTTCCGGCATGGAAATTAGTGATCTTACTCTAGAACTAAGTGATCTAAGGTAATAATTGTTTTCTTTCATTTTTAATGTGCTTGCATTTTGCATAGCATGCATAAACATCCTTAATAAAACCAAAACATAAGAACTCCCTTCAATGAAGTGATCATATGTGCAAATAAAAACTCAAATGAAATGTAAAAAAAAGTTTGTAGGGACTTTTTATGCAGATTTCCATAGATAAATGGGTATGCAAAAATTTAGCTCGGTGGGCTAGCCTTTTTTTATTCCTTTCCTTTAAACTTATAGTATTTGTTGGACGTGGATGGGTATATCACTATATTAAAAAAGGTTCAACGATTCCGTCTTGTTTGCACTTCAGTACAAAATACTAAAATATGAGTCCAAGAATAGTAGTGACATTTACTAGCAAGAATCTTTGATTGAGTTAATATGGAAATGACATCTACTAGGTTTATTTTGTTATTGCTTGATTTTGAGATTACGTAGTAAACTTGCATTTGCACACAAATTATGTTATTTACACCTGCAGTGTATTTGGATAAATATAAGCTTCTTAATCTTCTAGAACATACAATGATCATGATGGATTGTCAAAATTAGTTTTAATTGCTAAGAGTAACTCATATGCTCTATAAAAATATGCAACCAAGGAGAACCAGTTGGTATTGAAATCATTTTGGTAAGATAGTTTTGATCTTCCTAATTTAATTTTGTTCATCCTAATGTTGCTAGCAGTTCAAAAAAAAAAAAAAAATATTGCTAGCAGTAAGATTTATGGAATATATCATTTATACTGTTTTAATATGAAAAGAAAGCCAAATTGTGGATTATGTCCTGGTCGTCATTTGTCAAAGCATCTTATCAGTTATTAGCTATGATAAAAATGTGACAAACAAGTGTGAAGCATTGGTTCACCATTTTGGTGAAGAATCATGTTGAATTTGAGTGTCATACATAGACACATGAATCCTTTTTTTATCATCTACTGTCTACCAAAAGAAATAAATTAATTGCTTGGTTAATTTGCATTTTTGTCACTAATGGTCTGTAATAACTAATTAGCATTTTTAAACTCAATTGCTACTATTGTTGTTTAGTTTGTAACAAAGGCAGCTTGAATTTTGATTTGATATGTTTGTAAAATTTAACTTATAATTAGAATTTAGAAACTACCCATTCATATAATTTACTATGTATGAAGTAATATTTTTAATAATTATTTTTACATGTGTTGATGAATCGGTGTTGTATTGAATGATTATGTTGCCCCAGTAGCATGAGGCCCAATTGAATAGGTTTTTGGCCAGGGGCATCTATTTTGATGCTCATCTATTTGCGTTGATTCAATATTAGGATAATCTTTGTTTCTATTGCACCATTCCAGAAGTTTCTGGATCACGAACTGATTTCTATATTTATATCCCTAATTAGTGATATCTGGAATCCAGTTCAATTTGTGAGATGTTCAGTTCTAATTTGCCAAAACACTATTGAATTATTTACATTGGTTCGAATTTGAGTAGTTAAACCTGTAGTAGATTGATTGATTGCAATAATATGTAGTTCAAAGCTTTATGGATGACCTGTCTACTAATTGCAATGCATGGTTACTCTACACTGAAGATTCATCTCAGACCAAAGCGTCTCTATTTAAGTGTCTGCATTGCATTGATCCTAACATGTTATTCCCTCTTACTCTCAATTCTTCGTTATCTTCTGAGTGATATTTGTTGCGTTAACTGCATATTGAAGTTAAGTGGGTTTGAGCAAGTACAATTAGGTGGTGCTGCATTATATTACTTGTGTTAGAGCTTAATAAAAATTCTTATATGTTGTTTCATTCTGCCCTGACTTTCCTATTTATGTCCAAAGATATTTGTTGCATGCAAGAAGGATTTGTGAATTGACTTGTCTGATGTTGATGTTGACTAGAAGCTGTAACTTACTTGATGTCAAGAATAAATATACAGGGCAGTTGCTATAAAAGAACATGGTTTTCGAACTGAGGTTCATATTGTCAATCATTAGAGCTAAATTTTGATCCATGAATAGTATGGTTCTAATTTGTTTTAAAAAAAATTGAGATATATATAGTTAGGTAGATAGTTGTAATTACTACGTATGTGTTAATGTTTAGTATATGGTTATAGCCCATTTTTAATATAATATTAATTTTCAATATGTTCTCTACCTCCCTTCTTTATTTTAGTTGTGTAGATTAGATGATAGGCTCTTCACATTCAAATACTAACCAAATGAAATTTGAAATAGTAATAGTTCTGGAACGTAATTATCATTGATTGAATTGGGCCTGTAAGGGATAAACAAAACAAATACATAGTTTACTCATTCATAATCCTAATTTCTTTTATATGATCTTGATATGCTAGATAAGGATTTAAGGCTCAATCATTAGTGAACCCCAAGTTTTTTGAACTTGATGAACCATTGGGATCAGTGCAGTTCGTACTGATTTAATTCGGCACATACGGTTCAGCAACTGATTCAAAGACTCGGTTCAACCAACCAATGCATACCATTGGTTTGTCAACCATATTGTATCTTGATATGTATAGTACTATATAACCAATACCAATAACCACGACGAGAAAACTCGAGATTGTGGGTGAATATTATGACTACAAGCTATGGTTTTCAGGAAGTCATAGCAGGATTAGCAGCTATGTGGACTTGATTTTTTGTTGAGTGATACTTTCAACTCAAGTCCACCTATCCACATGGAGGCCAGGACCTAGACCCTTTCTTATCTAGTCTGCACATCAGGGGAGTGTTAAGGAATCACATATCAGTAAAATATAAGATAAATTGGCTACATGGTGCAGGTGAAACCCTTCTAAAAATGTTGACATTTTAGTAGTGGAAGCTCAAACTATTACGTGTAGTCCAATTATTAAAAATTCAACTCTTTTTTACTAGCTAGGTAGAGTTTATGCTAATATCAATCAAGCAGCTGAAAAGTGAAACCTGCGAATTCCACTCTGGCAGGTTGTGATATATTAAGTTTTGAACTAAAACATCAGGTCATCATCTATTTTCTGCAGAGCAGTCTAAAAATATGTTAATAACATATTGAGTTTATATGGAAGTAGGTGGTTAATAGAAGCTTGTGAGTTTGGTCATACAACTCTCATCCTTTCTGCAATAAAATTTCTCTGACTTGATTTTGGGTGGCATTTGTATGTCTGTCTCTGGACTTGTGCAATGTAGGTTGATTAATCGTCTTGCTATTGAAGACTATATTATTCCTATTTTTATCATATTGCTTCTAATGTCTTCCATATTTTATTGACCGATTCTTTCTGAAAAAATGTACATGCTGCTTCCAAAGTTTAATATGATTTAAATTGATACTCAGCCAAGAGATTGCTGATGGTGTCAATAAATCTGCTCAAGCTGTGCGAGCGGCTGAAGCTGGAATTCGACAAATTGGTTCGCTTGCTCATCACCCAACGGTTTGTACGTCTCTCTCTCTCTCTCTCTCTCTCTCTCTCTCTCACACACACACACACGCGCGCGCGCGCACATGCAAAAGAGACATAGTTCATGAAAGGTATTTGCGATTTCTCCTACTATATTCTGCATCTATTCCTGTAAGATTTATTTGTTTATTTGTTTGTACATACTTAGCAATGATCCAAGAGAGGGCAAGCCAGCCAATTGCATCTTTGCAACCTGTTGTTGCCGGGGCTGCAAAGAAGACCACACGTGCTGTTGGTCAAGCCACAAAGACCTTAATGAGCTTCATCTCGCACGTGGAATTCAACTCAGAGAGCAGAGAAGGCAATGGAGCTGATAGGGCCGATACTTAATTAGGTACGCTGATTCTACCGAAAATAGTTCCATGTAAATATTGAATACTGTCCCAAATAGTTGATGGCCAAAGCGATGGTGTCTCGACCAATTACCGAAATACATGGATGAGAAATTGCATTCATTTGTGTTGTCTTTCATTAGACCTTGTAATCATAATTAGGTTTTCCATTAAAGAAGTGATGCCAAAATTTTGTATTGCCTGGAACTTACTTGGATGATAAAAATGTCATTTCTGGCTCTAATGTGTTTACTGCTTTTCCATCTTTTTAACACAAGTACCAGAAAAGAAAAAGAAAATAAACATGAGCATGTATTAGAAACTCTAGTAATTTTGTTGGCCTGGTTGTTGTGGCAGACTTTGGTTGTGAATTTAAGATTATTAATCAGATGGAGTACTTTATTTTTCATGGCTTTAAATTTGAGATTTGAAATGTTGTATTTCAGTTATATTTCAATTATAAATATGACGTTCAGGAAATTATGGAGTTTTAGATGACAGTTGTCAATTGGAATCTCATATGGTAAGAATGTTTTGAATCCTAATAGATTTGACTGAAATGGCGTGTGAAATTCATATGCATGCGAGTATGGAGTCTCAATCAAGTATTCACTAGCCAAGACAAAAAATGAATTTGGGTGGACGATTGGTCCAGACAAATTCACCGTGCGATGACATATTCTCGTCGGTTTGGCTGCACAAGCAAAATATCAATCCATTGCGTTACCGGACTTATGAATCAAGGTCGGCAACAGTCTTGTATTATTGTTGTATATTTGGTCAAGTTCCATTATACAATGAAAATGTACTTTTATTATTGAACTCTCTCACTAATCACAAATGCACCCATGCTGCCAAGTACTCAATGCTCAATTGTCTTCATTATTATGCAATTGAGTTACAATGATGTTTTTTTTTTTTTTTTTTTTTTTTTTTTTTTTTTTTTTCTGTATTCAATCCTTAATAAGGAAAGCTAGCTGGACGATCACGAGTACCACAGAAGAAGTTGATAATTGAAGGAGACGGGGGGATGTGATGTGAATCTCTTCTTTGAAGCCGTTTTGTATTTACACCATCAAGCCTTAAGAACGATAACCATTCGTTGTGATGTTAAATGCCTAAGAAAACTTATGCTTGCCTTCATCGCACAAACCCTAGGAAGTCGCATCATAATGGTAAATGTTCATGTTACCTTCCAATATGTGTGATAGGCAAGTGGATGTCTTGCAACTAGATTGCACGCCTGGGAAGGGTACACCAAAAAGCAATCCATGACTAATGTTATCTTTACATTTCACTTCATGTTTCTCTTTCAAAGTTCTGTTTTAGATTGTAGTGTTTTAAAACTTTGAAGATAAAAATGTTTATTCTCACATCCTAGGTGAGTTTTAGTACACGCACATTAGTTCTAACTTAACAATGTGTTCTTTTCTTTCACGTCTAGAACCATAGGATTGAAGGTCCCATAAACTCAGGGTTTGATTAAGGACCATTAGTCTCCTACCTTAAAATGTGGACAAGAAGAAAACTTTGTTGGTTGATAAGTTTGACAAGATCAACAAGTCGCATAATAGTTTGGTTTCATCGTTCGTAATGAATCGAAAGTCATTTAATGTTCTTAATTCATTTTTTACTATGTTCTTCTTGGTCATCTTCAATTTTTCATTATTTTAAGATTTTCACGAAGTGTTCTTGAACATAAACATCATCCAAGATATGCTAATGCTATAACAATAGACGAGCCCTCGAATCTGCATGATTAAATTGACTGCTAAAGTAAAATATAGTAATTAATTAGAGTTGATGACTTTTATAAGTGAGATTTTTTTATTGAACATATGCAAAATATCTATCACTTTAGATCATGACAAAACATTACACTGTGAATCTAGTTTTCCCTTACTTTAGTTGTTACAACTCTCCTTTATCCCTATATATCTTTCAAGTTGATAAAATAACTATCACCCCGTGCGTACGGGTAAACAAATAATTATTATAATTTAAAAATCAATAAAATTTTATTCAAAGTAATTAAATTTATACATATTTCTCAATACTTGGTAAACAAATTATTTTCAATAAAATATTATACTACAATTCTACATATATCACGTTATTATGTTAAATCATGAATTAATAATAGTTCTTTTGATATTATTTATTACTCTCTCGTGCAACGCACGGGATGAATACTAATATAATCAGCAAAATCAGTTTGGTGCGTATAATGTGAAAATGAAAGTGAAAAAGATTAAAATAAAGCAAAAAGTTATTGCTAAATTAAATATGATTATTAGCTAATATTATTATGAATATTATTTCAAATATATATTTGTAATGAATATGTTATATATAATTGAAAGAAAGTGAAGAGACACATAATTATGTAAAAGTTTATTGTAAAAATGAATATTATCATCAATGAGACAAAATATATAACCGACGCAAAATGAAAAAGCATATAATAAAGTGAATATATAAGATGTTACACGAATAGACATAAAGTAATAGTAATAATAATAATATACTATTAAATATTAATTAATTTATATTGAGCTCTAACTAATTAACATTCCAAAAGTGATAAACATAAAATAAATATAAAAAAAAGTTAAAAAGAAAGCATA
>JAYMTE010002731.1:0-10752 GCA_036897545.1 Pelargonium fulgidum
CAAGTCCTATACTCTAAGAAAGCCTTCTCTTTCTATTCTGAAGCTACTTTATAGACTAAGAAACGCATGTTATTGGTGTATGTACTATAGGGTGGGGGAGGCTGGTAAGGGGTATAGGGTCACCTGTTTGTAGCTAGTTAAGTTAGGTTTGTAAGTATAAATAAATAGAGAGTCTATTAGTTAGTAGTAGCGAGATAGTCAATTTCAATTCTAGAATTCCCTAACGTTTGGAAAATTTATATAAAAGTAGTACTTTTGCTACTATGCTAGGCTACTTTTTTTAAGAAAAACACGGTAATTAAGACTTTCATAATTGGTTTTTGCTTCTAAGTCTTTGCTACATCCATAAAAGGGATAATTTTACTTAATCAAACACTGCGTCTCCATAACTTGTACTATATCCCGGAATCCCACTAAAACTCCCTTGGACTCTGTCTTTCATTTCGGTTTCAAAGGATAATTAATAGTAGTAACCCCAAAAACAAAAAGTAAAAGACTAAAACGCAGAAGCCTAAGCAGTTAGTATGAAACTCTTTTAACGGATTCCTAGGAGGCCCTCGCACTAGAACTGCATTTATACAAGATAACCGTATTAACTAAAAAAAGCCCAAGATCCCAGAAAAGTTGTTCAAAATTCATAAGCAAACCCTAGGATTAAGGCTTGGAAAAATACTAGCAAAAGTTCAAGACTTTGTCGTAATTTAAAAAACCTTGCATTAGCTCATAGTACTTGCCCCTTGAAAGAGTCCCAGCAAAAAAACTCAAATGCTACCTTTGTACTTAGTACATCCCTCTAAAATTCCGCAGAAAGTAGGCTACAAGGATCCCCAGCGCTGAGTCTTCCTTACCGTAGAGGAGTGGTAATAAGATAGCAAGCTAGATATCTTTTGGAAATCTTATGAGATAAAGCCGGACTTGAAAAAGCAGGAATCCTTATTGCCTTGTCTAATACAAACCCGCTAAATAAAGAAATATAGAGTTCTCAAAAAAACTATTACATTGAATCATCTAATTATTCCTTTATTTTATCCCAAAAAGGTCCTCGGTTCAGAGTAGATATATAGTAATATTAGAGATTCGAAAGCTTGTTAAGAGTGCTCCTTGAAGTAACCCGGGTTACAAAAAAAGTATTCAGGAGAATATAAAATCTCAAAAAATCTAGGCTTTTTACAGGGTTCTTTTACTGTTCGGTTGGATATATACCAGTCCTTGCTCTAAATTGAGAGTGCAGGCATCCTGGGATATGAAATTTACTAAAAATTGTAGGGAAGATTTGCCTGTGAGTTTAAAGCGATAAGAATTCTAGATTCTAGTTGGGTTTATTGAAATTGAAATCCCTCAGGAGTTTTTGGTAGTATAAGCATCTGGGATCCTTCATTCATTAGCTTTTGATATAGGATACCTGTATCAGTTTTTACAAGAGAAAAGAAATGAAAATAAAGAGGAAGATCTACACTTCTCAATCTAGAAATAAATCTAAGAATTAGAAATTAAAGAGTAAAAGAAACTTGAGTCTCTAACCCCTCTTGGAATAGAGCCTTTTCCTCTAGAATCGCAAGGAATTTTATTCCTTATATCTATCTCTAAGATAGTTCTATGAAATTCTAGTAAATATGTTCTCCCCACCGTTATTATTCTTTAAATTTCAAAATGCGGGTATCCTTTAACAAGAACCTACGCAAAACTGCCCAGATATACCCAAAAATTCTAACTCGCGCTTTAAGAAAGAATTTATATTAACTTAACCTTGGCTTTGTTCGATTTTTCTTTGGATTCTTTTAAGTTAAGGTTTTTTAAGTCTTAAGAGTTAAGAGTAATTCTCTTGCAGTATAATAGGGGTTTAGGCAGAAATTTATCAAGTTAAATTAAAGGCTTTTAACAAGGCTTTTAAAAAGCTAAATCAAATTATAGTTAAAATATTGATAAGTACAAAGAATTCATAGTAGTCGGTTGTCCCTTTAACTATAAGGGTCTTCTTAATCTTGAAAAATTTAGCACAATGTAAGTAGTTATATTTCCAACCTTTACAATATACAATCCCCTTTTTTTTACCTCAAAAGCAACGCTTTAACCAAGAAAATTCTATATTCAATTTAAAGTCTTATTATATACGAAATAAGGTTTGTGATCGATATCTCTAACCTAACACTTCTTCTAGGCAAAGCTCTTAGCCAAGTATTCCAATAAACTATAATACTTTATTAAAATTGTAAAAGGTTCGAGACTAAATAATTAGAGCTTGCTTCTACTAAGTCTTGAGGTTCTCTTTCTTTTTATATCCTAAAACTCAGTTAGCCTTGTTACTAAAATTTGAGATTGGAGCTCCTCAAGTTACTTTATTTTGTTCATTTTAAAATTTAGATACCAGATTTTCTCTGTAAGATCTATGCCTATACAATAGAACTCGTAGGCATTTGGTAGAGCAGAAGAATTGTAGTAACCTCTTAGAGACTCCTAGTATAGGATAGCGAATATCCCTCACTTCACCTCTAAGGGTAGTATAGCAAAATAAAAAAGTATACTTACATGATAAAACGAATAAAGGGTTCCTCGTACTGTAACTGTAATTCTGGGTTAAGAGCTAACTGTGTTACAAAAGGGATTTTTCCGAGTAAGGGCGATGTGCTTAGGCCTGTAGGATTTATAACTAAAGAAGTACTATCTAGCCAGCAACCTCGGCTTAGTCCCCAGGAATTGCCGGTGGAATCCTAATGTTTGTTGAAGACTCGTTATAATATTAGAGTTCTTTTTTAGTATAAATATAAATAAAGACCGAGTCAAAGCACCTCTATCTTAAGATAACTGAGTTGTAATTGCCAAAGAGAATAAAGATGTCTCCTGGCTTAAAAATGCCTCTATTATGCTTAGAGAGCCCTCAGCGATAAAACTTTAAAAGAGCCCGTTTAGTATATTAAACTAAGGGCTATGCTTCGAATTCCAAAAATAAAGAACTAAATAAAGGTTAGCGTATGGCTTTTGTTAGGAATAGAAGTCGGGGTGTCTCATCTCTTGGGACTAAAATCCATTTTGTTCGGGTAAGTTTAAAGGTAAAGTGATGCTATTATTAGGGTATGTGTAAGAGGACTTATAGGTAAACAAAAATTTAATAGAAAAACTCCTTAATTATCTTAATTATTAAGTTTGACTTTTTTGTTAGTAGAGTCCATTGCTAAGTGTAAATCATTTATAGTTCTCATAAGGAGGTCTAAGTAAAGAAATTCTGTGGTACATAATGGATACTTTAATACAAAACTATACCGAAGCTTACTAGCTCTTGCAGAAAGAACCCTTTACTCCCTGATACACGGTAATAGATAATAATATAGGGTATCTACGAGAACTTTGTATGCCGAAATTCGTTAATTAGAAGCTCCTTAGTATTAGTATAAGTAGTTGTCTTTAATTTAATAAGCCGCCTTAATAAACTTACCAGGGTAGAGTGTACTAAGGCACAAAAGGATAGGTATTCCTTATTATTTAAAAAAGCACTGAAGCCCCCGGATACATCCCTTTATTTGTATAGAGTAAACCCTCCGAGTAACTAATGTAACCTACTGATATTGCTATAGTCCCCCTTACAATCGAGTAAGTTTTGGCTTTTTTAAGGGTTTCCCTTTGCACGAGAAGTTTAGTACACAACAAGTCAGCCTTAATATTACTTTCAAAAAGATCTAATTGTATATTAGTATCAGAATACCTTGATATCCTACTTCTCTTAGATTTGTTAATTTGTTGAAACGGGTGTTATACCTTTCAAAATAAAGTTCTTAATTTTTCATTTTCATCTTGGGTGTATACTTATAACTATGTTGTGTTCCCCCTTTTGTCAATAACCACAAAACTCAAACTTGGGAGAAGGCTAGAATCCTATATTTACTTGACTCAGTTGACAAAAGAGCTAAGTAAATTCGTCTAATATAAAAGTAGCCAGGTAAACTAGGATAGGAATAACTAAACCAACAACTATACAAGATTAAAAGTCCGGATGATAAGAACTTAAAATAACAATGACTCAAAGAAATTTATGAATAATGAAACCGTTTATCACACAAAAGCGCTTCTAAAGTATATACCATGTCCAAAAATCTTACTTTATTTAGAGCTAAACTGCGGGACTTTGTCTTTCAATAATCCCTATGAATAGGGCTTCTTTCCTTAATACTACAGGGCTCTCCATTAGTTATTAATTACACAAGATCTAGAATTAGAATGGAAGCTTGAAGCAAAAAATACAAGCATTTCTCTTAAAAAGCCCCGACCCACAGCATAGCAAGGTACGAGTCGAACCCAACTGAAATTTTAAACATCTAAAAGCAAAGACCTTTGTGATAGATTGTCAATTTTGTACTTTTTGAGCTGAGAAGGACTTTTTGCTGTCTCATTCACAAGGCTAGAATACCTATAAATTTAGACCTAACACAAATCCTTCGTAAGTGCTTAATGTTTGAAAAGTAAGAATAACTCGAACCTACGTTATATAGTTTTTGCAGACTTATATGTCTCCGACGAAATCATTTTCTTCCAGCGGGCCCCTTTACTTCCTCAATTTCATTGAACTTTAAAACCACGTATTAAAGCCAAAGCAAGAAGATAAGATACCCCCTCCCGGGCCGTCACATTTGCTTAGGAATAGACTCTCAAAGAACAAAGGAAAATAGGAAATCTTTCTGTATTCTATTCCTTACAATAGCTTATATGAACCCTAAGCGAAATGAAGTAAGAGTTCTCGACCTTATTAGAGTACAAGAACGCAAAGTGCTTGCGTTGTGGTAGAGCTCTTGGAATAGGTTGGTTAGAGCAGAGAAATGAGAATGGAATTATAGGTAGTTTGAACATCTTTGATCGCAAGTCATGGGTCAAGGTTAGGGATATTTGGGTGGGATTTTGGCATGAAAAGAACCTTTTAAGGGAGTGAATGAAATAGATATTCATATTCAGGGAAAATCCCTGTAGCTGCGTCTGGGGCGGAACCTTAGAAGTAAAGCTTGATAATACAGGAGACACTGAGAGAATTCTCACATTCTTAGAAAGTAAGCAAACTCCTTTATTTGCTTTGTCTTTCACTTGCCTTAGAGAAATCCTTAATAAATATTATAGCATTTGTCTATGCCAGCAATTATACTATGCGGTAACTCTGTATTTACACAAAGAAGGATCTCATACATTTTTTATAAAGGTCTTTTATCTTATGAATTAGTCTATAGAGTAATTTCTAACTAGATTTATTTTGCTATAATGCTTTTTTTAACAAGTGTTAGGAGCTCTCGTGCTTAAGCAACGTCTGGAACCCTTTTATATAATTGAGATATATCTACTGTCTCTCAAAGAAAACTATCACTTAGTATCTCTTTTGAAATAGACATGCCAAAGTTGAACTCTTAAAATCCTAGTTATAACATACATGTAACTGTATCAGTCAATAAGCAAGGTTCCCTCCGTTAGTTTAGGCAAGAGTTCTTTTACTGGGGAGAGGCTTAGAGATATATCTTTCTTAGTCTTACTTAATTTAATAGTCTATTTTTTATAGGGTTAAAAACTACGCCTTATTGCGGGAAGATATATTCCTAGGATTCTCTGGGAGTAGGGTAGGGTTTGGACTCTAGTTTAAGTTTAAATAAGGAATCGGATAGTTCTAAAAAGGAAGATTTCTCTATAAGTTTTCTAAAAATCTCTGAAACAGGCTCGCTTAAAAAAACTATGAGGTACCGTGCAACAAAAGAAAAAATTCTAGACATTGGCATGATTCTATTTAATCTGTATTCGTTACCTTTAGTCTTTTTAACTCTATTGCTAAATTTTTTGAAGTTTAAAAGGGGTTTAGTACAAGGTAAGTTGGCTTGCTCAGGTATTTCTGCAAAGTAATGGAAAAGTCAACAGAATACGAAAATGAGTAATTTATTATACTTGGTCATAGCAAAGTCGATATGCTAGACAAAACTAAACATATAATTTATTCGATATATTTGTATATTCCTAAACTTTAAGGCGATTAATTTGAGTATTTCAGAGTCTCTTCTTACTTTGTTGTTATTAAAAACTCGACCTTTTAAAGATACGAAATTACATTCTTTATACTTTTCGAATAGCATAAAGCAGAAAGTGTAAACCTTACTTTTATAGAATATCTATGAACTTTGTCGGTACCGGAATGTAGCTTGAATTAAAAGGAAACTCCATTTTGTAGAAACGGATGCTATAGCCTTTTGGAAATTAAGTACCTTTAATTGGGATTCCAGGCCTTGTTAAATAAGCAAAGATTGTACCCTTGTTTTTACTTTCTTTATAAAATTCTTGATTTCAATTTAATAGTATTATAGAATCATTAAACTTATATTAGCTTAATAACGGGTTTCTTTTTAAAGGAGTAAATATCTATAATCCTAATTGACTGCTAGTAAAAAATCCCTTTATAAGGATGGGGCAATAGTATAGGAAAACTAGAAGATATCCTCTTTGGCTAGAAGTTTTTACAATATATGAAAATATTAGTAAAAAGAAATCAAGGCAAACAGAGATGTACTTATGTCTTCTGTAAATAAAAGACCTTTCTATCACAGGGTACCTTTTTTTAGGAATCTCAGAGTTTTTTTTAATTAAGAGTCCGTTATACTGAAAAAGAACTTGGGATCCTAGTAACTTATTAATCTTTGGGCAAGACCTTTTCCGGTATGACAATTGGTTTTAGTGCGGCTAGCGAGAAAGGTGTGATAAAACGTTCAAGTATTTATAATCCTTAATATAGGTTTGAAGTAAACTTACTCAAACGCAGGCGCCTATAATTTCTTTCTTTTATAAGCCTTCAAATAGGTTTTATCTTGTGTTTATATCAGTACCTCCCCTTTTTGTGATTTACTAAGTATTGGGATTTAAGTGCTGCTCAGAACTCCCTTACAAGACGTAGGTTCAAATACTCTTAATTTAACAATGATTTCGATAAAACTAAATTTCAATTCACGAAAAGTTATATAATTCCAAGTAATAGCCAAGAATTCTACTAACTTTCTAGTCCCAACGAAATCTTATTTACCATATCTATACTAAAGAGAAGCTCTACTTTGAAGTAACCTCTAGCATCGCACACAGGGTAGTCTTATGATTCGGTGGAATGGAAGCCCTTTAGTATTTCTTATAATAGGGCTGGTTCCTTACGCCAACCTAAAACAAAAAGTGTTGGTGACCTGAGAATAGGAGTATGACACTCGTAGACATGAGAAAAATATCTGGAAAAGTATCTAACTAAATAGACAACACGCTTTTTCAGAAGAGGAACAAGAAAGGAGCTACCATATACTTTAACCCGAAGCCTGCTTACTCCAAACTTTATCTATACCCACCTGTCTTTACAAACCTTTACAGGCAAACTTGTTTGAATATCTCAATAAAAGGATCCCTTTCAGAGGCATTTCGTACATTTCTATTACTTTTACACATATACCTTCCCTACTTTTTATAGAACTTGATCACGATCCTATAGCTAAAATGCGCTTTAGTACTTTTGTCGTAGTCCAAATCTGGCATGTCCCCCGGTTTCCTTCTGTAAGCACTGAATTTGAGACCCATAAAACTAGAAATTTTTAGGACACGTGTGCATGCCTCTCAAGCTGCCTTTGCCTTGTAGAGCGGCCCGTAAGAAATTAAAAAGGTAGGACGACTATGCCGATAAAAGTACTACTTTTTATATCAACTTTCAAACCAGGAGACCTGCCCCCTTCATTTAGAGCTACACCTTTATCCCATTAGATCGGAATAGTTACTTAAAGTAAACAGGGAAATACTAGGAATTTCTTAATAAGCACATAAAGCATCTTAGGTCGAAAGGACTGGAAGTGATTGGGATCGAACCGATTATCTTTGATAAGGACGACCATCCTTATTCAACGAATATGGGCATATCTACCAAACAAATGACTAAATTGTAACTGACAACATACACCCAGGAACCCACTAAAAGGATATCTGAAGTTTCTTTTTTAAGTAATAAGAAGCTATTGAACTTCCCCAAGCCTTTCTTACTTTATTTAGACTTTAATTCGTACGAGTTAAGTGAAGTTTTTTTTAATTCTTTACCTAAAAGATTCCATCCACTTGCCTTAACCGACTAAATTACTATGAAGATACGATTTGAACCCTCGACTTTTGTGGGTTGACGGGGTGTTTTTACCACTTGTATTCAATACTAAATCAAAGCGAAATTCCATTCTTGAATTTCTCACTATGGAATAGCATCCGAAGTTTTTTAATTCGGGTTTTTAGATCGGATACATTACTAAGAAAAAAGAAAAGGTTTTCTATTTACTTTACTTCTTTTAACTTAGACTTCTGAAAGTTCCACCCCCCGCAAGGATTGCTTTTATGTACTGGAATTCCGTTTTACAGGGGACGCTTCTACTATTGCTACGTTGGTCAAGGATCCATCCTACTTAATACCTTTTTCAGAAAGTCTTCCTACTTCAAAGAACAAGTTCTAATTATTCCCGTCCTATCTGTACTCTAATCTCAAAAGTAAATCATTAACCCTTATAATGAATAAGTCTTTGTAGCTTATTATATACCTACGATTATAAACAACATTTTTTCAGGAAAGCCTCACTCAATGTGAAATCCCGGAGAGAACTTACAGAAATGCCTATATCGTAAAAGCACTTCTTATCAAATCAAAAAAAGAGCATTGGACTTTAGTTGCTTGTGTTAAGACCTTTCAGCTCGAAGCCATGGAAATTTGAGAAGGTTAACTGATAGGTAGCCCTTCTTAACACACGGGGTCTTCCTTGGTATAACTTCCAATTAGAAATGAAATAAGATTTATTAAGGCTAATTTAAACCCACGGGGCGGGGTCTCCGTATCTAACTAAGTATAAGTCGCATAAGTATAGAACATCTAAAATTTTAATGTTGTATTTGAGTCTTACCCCTTTAAGAAGAAGACTATATACGTGAATAGTTGGAGTTCCTTTGATCGAGTTTTTTTAGACAGAAAGTCTATTTACACCTTTACGACCGGTTTGATGAATCTATGTCTAATTATCACGCAAGAAGGTCCAATTTTAACATTTAAAGCTACTAGTTCATAGTAAGAGTAGGTGCCCCTCAAAAGAAAAATGAGAGGTTTTAAGAATAAGTTTTAACTCCTGAAAAAAGGGTAAAATCTCCGTGGACTTCTGTTACCTAAGCGGGACAGTGCTATATATTCAAAATTTTGGTATTTCTTTAAAGGCATTCCCAGTAACAAAGAAATGAAATTGTGAGACTTAACTGGCAATAAGCTAGTGACTGCTTACAGGGTATAAGCATGAAAAATATTACATCCAGGATTTTTTCTTTTTCTTAGGGAAAGAGAAGGCTCTTTATAGATATGCAAAGCAAAGGTATTAACCAACAGCAATTACATAAACAGCGTTTAATTTAAATTATCAGGAGGCTCCTAAGGATATCGGATCATATATGAGAAAGGAATCCTTCGTGTTGTACTCAATACATTGCATTAAAAGGTTAATACTGTATTGTATATTCTTCCTTTTCGAGAACATAACTATGCCTGGTACCTAGCCTCTATTAAAAGACTAAAGAGGGCTTTCCTTATTATAGGTTTTTCTTAGTAGCAGGATTGCTCTTTACTAAACTAAAATTTCCAAAGCAAGAGTGTCTCTTTTATCTTAATGTTAGGAGCACCTATATTAGAGTCGGTTTTATCATCTGAATCGGAGGAGCCCTATCTTGCTTGTGCCAAAGGGTATCTACAGAGACTTTTTTTCTGGACGGCTTACAAGCAAATACTAAAAATAGATTTAACTATTAAATTCAAAGAACTTTATGTACAGTGTCTTTTGTGGGTTAGAGAGCTAAGTGCTTTTACCATTCTTATACGCACTCTATTTTATTTCTAGATTAGAAGCAAACAAATAAGTTTAGACTTTCTATTCTGAAACTGCCTTACTTGTCAAATCCCTGGTCTAGTTAAGAAAATCTCTAAGAGAATACCTGAAAAAGGAAATTCTTAGGTTTGAAACTCTTTTATTATAAGTAAGACAAAAAGGAGCTTTGATCGGGTTTGTCTTGGGGGTTTTCCTGCATTTGAGTACATCAAGAGAAATCCTGCCTTAGCTCTTAGTCTTAGAAGTTTTATGGGATTAGAACCTACATATTCCTGTGTTACTGTACTCTGTATTCTGCTTTTCCTGCCATAACTTCTGTCTTATAGTGTTTGGGACTTGAACTCTGACATTGTCTTAGTAGCTGTAGCTTTTAGCACTCTCGAAGTTAGGAAAGGCTGACTGTCAGGGTATTTTCCTCAGCTATCATCTAGAACTGGAAGGAGGTTTCTAACTAATTTCTAACTACCTGAAACCAGGTCTTATTAAAAAGAAGGGTTAAGTAGGAGTGCTCGAAATATTAAAAGGGATGCGCTTTACCTTATAACCGGAGTTTCTGTCTCAAAAGGATTCTCTTTTTCTAAGATAAATGAGGAATTTCAGGCTAGCTAGTTGCTTCTCTTCTAGGTGTTTAAAAGAGGGAGTTAAAGCAAAGCTTACCTTAACTTAAGGATTTTCTTAAAAGTAGGAGGCAATTGCCAAATTGAGAGTTAGAATTCTAGGTGTCAAGCAAGCCGGTAAGTTCTCTAAGACAAGGTCAAATAACGAGGGGTAGTAAGGTCTTGTTAGGTTATCCTACAAGGGGAGACGGTATACACTAATTCGTGTTTTAGTGCACGGAAATGATCTTATAGTAGTTTTTGTTGGTACTGCTTTAGTAATA
>JAYMTE010002732.1:0-10752 GCA_036897545.1 Pelargonium fulgidum
TGGCACCTGCGTCAAGTGATTGATGTGTTTTGAATTTTTTTTGAGATCTCATATTTGAACATTTTTGTCGACAATATGAGGTAAAATTTATATTTTTTAAATAGGAAAGCTAACAATTAACTCAGGTGACACATAAGTTTAAGGGGAAAACTAACAACAAACTTGGGTATCGCACGGGTTTAAGAGAAAACTAACAGCTAATTTGGGTGACCCTCTCATTCAGGGGCGACTGGACGGGAAACACTGACCTATATAGATCTAAACTATAGTTATGGGCTGGGTCAGTAAGTCCAGTGTCTCTAACCATTAAATTCTTCTAAAGAAGACACTACTGGGCTCGAGCCCATTACGTTAATTTCTGATATTGTTGTGGCAATGGGCTTTATTTGAGTGTAGTATAGGCTAAGGCCTTTAACCTTTAGGTCTGGTAAATGAATTTTTTTGGGTCAAGTACTGGATTTGGTTTGCCGAATTTTCTGTTTATGTGGGCTTTCCTTTTGCAATTTTCGATGTGACAATTTTTTTTTAAGTATTTGATGTGACAAAATTAAACAAAATTATTTAATTGATGGACCGAATTTGTTATATTTATCAATATATAAAATATTTTTACATTAACAATTATCAAATTTGCTCAAAAAAAAAAAAAATAAATAAATAAAAATAAAAAGAATTACCAGATAAAAATAAAATTCAACAATAATATCTGATTTTTGTGTTTATCTTGATAATTATATTAATTAACGCTTATCTCCGTCACAAATTCACACGGTTGTCCTTTTTACCTGCAAAATTTACTTTAGAATCAAGCTTCTCTTAAACACGTATTGTTAAACTTAAACACCATTTCTGGGTAAATAAGTAAAACAGGTGGCCACCAGTTACAGACAGTGACCCCTGCAATCAGACGCCATTGTCAGTTGCGCGCAGTCGCAGCGCAAGAGAAGAGAAGAAGCATAATCGTTCTATTTATTAGTACTAATAATAGTTCTATTATATATATACTCATTAACAGAACGCGGACAGACACATCGCTACACTCTGTCGGAGATACACTCCGCCTCCAACCCCACACCCACTCAACACTCCGTCTCCCCCGTCAGGTCAACCACTCGGCCCTGTGCACTTTTCTATCTGCTGCTGCCTTCAGCAATCGCCATGTTCTAGCGCTTCTTTTTTAATGTGAGCATCAAATCCCTAATCTTTTTTTTTTATCTCTAGTTCGTTATGATATCATTCAGTTTCGGTTTTTGTACCTGTTTCGAGTTTGATTAGATCGCAGGAAGCCCTAATTTGTGTGTGTGTGTGTGTGTTTTGGCCTAACTGGGTTGGAGCTAGTTGGCTTGTTGAATAGGGTTTTTGCTTCCTTAAATTGTGATCATTTGAGTTGCTGCTGTTGAGTTGTTTAGGTTTTGAGTTTTGTTCATTTGGAACAAACATTGGTACAGTTTCAGTGGTTATCGTATGATGTTTACTATACATGGTCAATTAAGTTGGTCTGTAACTGTTGTGAAATATCATTTGAAAATGTTGCATTTCCTCTGTTGGGAAAAAAATGTTAGCTTTTGGTTTGATTTTTTTTTTGTTGGTTTATTTTGGGGTTCAGGAAGGTGACATTGTATGATAATTAGCTAGATGGCCTGGATGGAGAAAGATGTTGGTAATGGAAGAGAAAAGGATCCTGTTAAAGAGAATGGTTTCATGAAAGAATCACCTGTTTTGCCTGGTACCAGTGAATCTCCTGCGCGTGTTTCTCCACCCCAGAAGAAGTTTGAAGGGAAGGATCCTCTTTCTTTTGCTGCCATTCTCCGCTCCAGGAACAAGTTTACAGATGCCCTCACCATTTACGAAAGTGTATTGGAGAAAGATAGTGGGAATGTGGAAGCTCACATTGGAAAAGGGATATGCCTGCAGATGCAGAATTCGGGAAAGCTTGCCCTTGACAGTTTTGCAGAGGCAATCAAGCTGGACCCACAAAATGCATGTGCTTTGACACACTCTGGTATATTACTCAAAGATGAAGGTCGCCTTGTGGAGGCTGCTGAGGTATGTCAAAATGCTTCCCTCAATGTTAATACACCTCTTTAATGCTTATCACTTTCTGCTTTGGTGCAAGTATGATTTTATTTGTAGGCTTGTTAAAAATGTCACATTGAAAATATGTGAATTGAAACACATTTTCTTCAAAAATGGAGCAATATCAGTTATTAGTGCATTCGTTTGCCACTCTGGTACTTAGCATAATTGATTTTTACTAGTTTGCAATCATTTGTGAAATTGTGCTAAAAAATTTCTTTTAAGTTGCGATAAATTTTGCTTGTCACAGTCATATCAGAAGGCCCTACTAGCCGATCCTGTATACAAACCAGCTGCGGAATGCCTGGCCATAGTTTTAACAGATCTTGGTACCAGCTTAAAGCTCTCTGGCAGTACTCAAGAAGGAATTCAGAAGTATTATGAAGCTCTGAAAATAGATCCACATTATGCTGTAACCTTTTATTTTTCTCATTCTTGGCTGCAAATTTATTTTATTAATTAATTGTTATTTCTTTTTGTTGACCTTACTTCCTGTGACGCTTGCCATTTTCACTTCTGTACCTCATATAGATATGAGCTCTTACTTTATGAACTTTTGTTTGCAGCCGGCATATTATAACCTCGGTGTTGTTTATTCTGAAATGATGCAATACGACATGGCCCTTGCTTGCTATGAGAAAGCTGCGCTGGAGAGGCCAATGTATGCTGAAGCATACTGCAACATGGGTGTCATATATAAAAACCGTGGTGATCTGGAGTCAGCTATTGCCTGTTATGAGAGGTAATCTGCCGTTTAATTTTCTGTTGTTGCGGCTTGTTGTGTCTTTGATTTGGATTGTTTCACTTTGGTTGATTGCCTTACATCTACTGATGCAATCTGTGGTCTATTGCTGTGTTGTGTCAGGTGTTTAGCTGTGTCACCAAACTTTGAGATTGCAAAGAATAATATGGCAATAGCCTTGACAGATTTGGGAACAAAGGTGGTTTCTCATACAGTTGTCAGCCACTGATTATCTTCATGTAACTATATTTAAAATTCATTTGCCTACTGTGGTTATTTCTGTTCCTTAGAAATTCATTTGGTTCTTTGATACCCAACCTTTTATAGAATCATAGTAAGCAATGTGATGTGATAGGCTGGGAAGAGTTCTGTTCTCCATTGTGCAAAAGGACATGTATCCTTGTTATGTTGAAATTTACTTGAGAATATCATAGCCCGGATCGCCCACATTCTTAGGCATTTAGGTTGTTGAAAGTTGCAACTTACGGACAAAAATGAGTTTAATAAGTGCAAAACATTGAATGCAACACCAAAAGTTATTGAATGCTTCTTCCTCCTTATTGCTCAAATTAGAGATATATATTTTTGGGACCTTAGGTTTTGTTATTATTTGAAATATACTAGAACTTTTGCAGAGGAACTACCCGTAAAAGACTGATCCTCTTCATTAAAAGGATGGTCAGCTTTCTCCTCTTACACCTTACCTAGTGCTTTGACTAAGCACTAGCATCCATACTATTGGCTTATAATAGAAATGAATGCACTCTATATAACAGTCCTTACCGGTTTCTGCTCTTTGTCGTATTTTGTATGCCAAAATTGTATTTGGCTTGTATGCGTTCTATCTTATATGTACTTTTGCATCATTTGCCAACTGTACGGTATTTCAATGCTTTTTTTTTTTTTCTTTTTTTTTTTTTCTGATACACTGATATCTTTTTCCAGGTTAAACTGGAGGGGGACATCAACCAAGGCGTGGCATATTATAAGAAGGCTTTGTATTATAATTGGCACTATGCAGATGCTATGTACAATCTTGGGGTTGCTTATGGTGAAATGCTTAATTTTGATATGGTAAGTGCATTGTGAAGGGAAATTGATTCTCTCCCTGCACACACAGAGAAAGGCAAGTGTGTGCGATGATAATAAATAAATAAATTGAGGTTGACAACTTGTTATGCAACTAATGGAAAATGTCATTTTATGTGTTTATATGTAGGCAGTTGTATTCTATGAACTCGCTTTCCACTTCAACCCTCATTGTGCAGAGGCATGTAACAATTTAGGAGTAATTTACAAGGACAGGGACAACCTTGATAAGGCTGTAGAGTGTTATCAGGTATATTTGGTGCTGGTAGAGGATTTAATTTCCCTTTTAAACTGTGAATACTTGAATATCAGTATTATCATCGTGGTTGTGTTCTCATAGTCATTATGGTTCTTATTATTATATTGCAGTTGGCTTTGTCTATCAAACCAAACTTTTCACAGTCATTAAACAACCTTGGTGTTGTCTACACTGTTCAGGTTAGTACCGAGACGTATTGCATGACAGATGTTTGATATCACTTCATGTTTGTGATTTGCTGATTGTCTCCATTACTGCTGACAGGGTAAAATGGATGCTGCTGCAAGCATGATTGAGAAAGCGATAATGGCAAATCCCACATATGCAGAAGCGTATAATAACTTAGGTTACTCTCTATTTTCTTTTCCTTTTTATAATTAAAAATCTTCTACAATGCCTTTCATCTATGTTGCTTTTTATATAACACCCTTTTTTGGGTTTGGGGGAAAGCCTGGTTAAATGTAGGTGGTCAGCACTAAGGTTCTTAATCTTGTCATGTGGTATGTTTTTAAGACATCCAATTTATGTGTCCTCCTTGAAGTTGCACCATTTTTATATCGTTGTTAAGAAAATAGTTGGGAAGAACATGGACAGTCAACAGTGGCTTCATTGAAATAATTATTGAACTCAAATTTTCTGATGGTCCTGTTTGTTTTATGATATTGTCTGCTGTTGGCACAAATGTTGATTGAATTTGGGTTCCATCAGTTTGTGCATTTGTTTTTAGTTGGAATGACACAATAAAATGGGCCTTTTTTTTTTCTTTTTTTTCGTGGCACTTCAAATAGTATAAAGCTTCAAGATTTCTTTACTGTGCTTTTTGCCTTTTGGATTCCGGTTCTCCCCCTTAGATTTTTCTTGTTGGCCATCTCTCTCAATTTATGCTTATTTCTGAGTTCATTTCATGATTTCTTTATTGTATAGGGGTTCTTTATAGAGATGCTGGCAATATACCCATGGCCATTGAAGCTTATGAGCAGTGCCTAAAGATAGATCCTGATTCCCGCAATGCAGGCCAGGTACTGTTTCTGCTTTAGATTTTTTCCATCAAGGCCTTAGTGCATGTTAACTGTTAAGTTCTGTCAGCTTGATCCTACTCCATAACCACATTATCACACTAGATTAGAAATGCCATTTTGCTGGCTTGATTGCCTTGTGGCATAAAATTTTAAGTGTTCTTCTGATTATTTGATATTTACCTTTGAGGCTTGATCTAGAAGCCATGGTTTTGGTGAGTTATAAGTTTGGTTGATCCAATATTTTAAGTGATGCAACACGTATATTTACATTTTTTCTTCGTATGAAATTTGAATCTAGTATTGTACATTTTGTATTGAAAATTCTATGAAAGATTTCAAAGGATCAATGTGACTCTAATTCAAGAGCCCCTTAAGAAATGGATTGTGATACTTTGTGCCTATCCTAGCGTTTGATTTCACATCCATTGTTATGAATGATGGGCATTTTCTCTTGAATAAATTTCTTTTGCCATGTGTGAGATACTGAATTTATATTTTACTTGCTGTGTTTGTCGTTGGAAAGAGATTAGACCTGTTTTGCACTGCATTTTGTGGCAAGGATTCCATGGTTTCTTAAAGGACACTGTTCTAAATTCTAATACAGTAGAGCCCTCAATTTTTGTTTTGTTTTATTTGGTAGATAGATCCTCTGGGTCAGAATATTCAAATCTTATCTGTTTGGTGGCAACTGTTTGCAGAATCGGTTGCTCGCAATGAACTACATTAATGAAGGACAAGATGATAAACTTTTTGGGGCACACAGGTTTTACTTAACTTATACCATCTTGATTTTCTTTTTTCCCTTCAGTGCTATCAGTGAATGAAATTTAGAATATATGGGTGGTAAGTAGATGAGTGGTGGAATTTAGAGTAGAATTTGGAATAAGGCCCTAATGTCTTGACTTGGTGATGGTGATGGTTGTTTTTTGCGGGGATGGAATGCTTTCGAATACAAAAGTATGTGGCGCATGTATGCTTATATGAGATTTCTATTTTACTTTCCTTTATTTTATAACCCTCGTAGGCTTGGAAGGCCTATCGACTTTCATCTGAAATGAGAAAGCTTCCAATATAGTTCAATTTTAATATGGTGTTCCTTAGTTGCGCTGTGCCACGCAATGCACCTCGACAAATGGCTCAAGTAAGGCGGACCTTTTGGAAACCGCTGCACTATGCGACACCCATGGCGAGGACCATGCAGCACGCCTTGTGCCATGGCACGCTCCATTTATAACACTGAGTTGGATTTAATGACAGCTTGTAATGAGTAAATGGTATATGGGTGTCTTTGGACCCTACACTTCCATATGATTGTATACACTTTGAGAGTGCCCCTATCCAATAATTTTCACCATGAATTGGGAAGTGTTCTATAGTGGGTTGCCAGATTTCTAAAGGGAAAGCTCCTCCTAAGGTCAGGTTCTTCTTAGTGAATATCATCAAGATGTCCTACATTTTGATGCGAGACTAAGATTTTTGTTTAATATTGAGCATCCTAGAAACAGCATAGAATCATATAGAGTTGACAAATATTCCTACATAGTCTTTACCTATTAGTTTCCCAATGAAATTAAATGGAAGAGGTGTTCCTGATTTAACAGCCCAGTTTGTGTATTTTTTTCATGAAAGTACAAATGACTAACCAGTCATCATAAACATTCTGCAGTGTGTAGTTCTATTTTATGGCATATTCTTATTTATTATTTTGTATTTAGTAGTATCAGCTTTTTAAGCATTGAACTAATCTATAGCTTTAGTTGTATGAGAATTCATCTGAATTAATATTTGTCTGCAACCAGGGACTGGGGTAGGCGCTTTATGAGGTTGTATCCACAGTATACTTCTTGGGATAATCCAAAAGATCCTGAAAGGCCCATTGTGATTGGATATGTGTCCCCTGATTATTTTACTCATTCAGTGTCATATTTCATTGAAGCCCCTCTTGTCTTTCATGACTATGCAAATTACAAGGTGGTTGTCTATTCAGCTGTTGTGAAGGTATTAATCTACAACTTTCTTATCACTTGTTTCCATTTGGAAGTTCATTATCATACCATTTCTGAAACCTTGATTCTATATATGAAATACTGTCACAATGTAGATGCTTATCCCAAAATGCTGATTCAGCAACTTATTATAGAATATATAATTTTATCTTTTCTACTACATGGATGGTATATTTGCTAGATTGCAAGATGAGTCTAAATTTGATCGTTTTTCTCATGCTAAGGTGAATCTAATCTCTGGTCAGTGTTTTTCTTTCTATTTATAGTAAACATTTTGAGAAAGATTGGATGCTTAAACTGCATTGATTATTTTTAGTAAAATAAACTAGATATAGTTGTACTATTGGTTAGTAATGTCAGCAAGGCTGTGCAAGAATTGACTAATTGAACTTGTACACACACACACACACACACACAATATTGTAAGGTGATAGTCTGTCACTGATAGGTATGGTTTGAAACTTGCTTCTCAAGAACACAATTTATCTCTCTGTTTGCTCTTGTAGGCATTTAGACTTGAAACTTAGTTACTATGTTGACCTATCATCAAAAGAAATTTGAAGGTTATGAGAATAAGAAATTGTCATACAAAAGTATTTTCTTCCATATATTGGCGTAGATATGCAATTCTGATAATGCTTTCCTATTACTTTGCAGGCAGATGCAAAAACTCATCGTTTCAGGGAGAAAGTCCTTAAAAAAGGTGGGGAATGGCGAGATATATACGGTATTGATGAAAAGAAGGTTGCGAGCATGGTTAGAGAAGATAAAATTGACATCTTAGTGGAACTAACTGGTCATACAGCTAACAATAAGTTGGGAACGATGGCCTGCCGCCCTGCACCTATTCAGGTATTTTGGAGATTATTATTTTCTCATTCTTCTTTGGTTCTATTGGAAAATTCTTGTTCTATCTTCTATTAGTATCATTAACTGTTAATCATCAATCTTTTTTTATATTCTATTTGAGAAGTTGGAACATTGACATTGAACCTGTTATGCAAGTACTAAATGTATGTTTCATTCTGCTGAAGAAACAGTAAACTGGCCAAACCAATTATATTGTTCAGAGTCCTTGATATAAATGAGATATAACATCACCTTTTCTTCTTCTTCTCTCTCTCTCTCTCTCTCTCTCTCTCTACTATTTTAACATGTGCGAAAAGCTCTAACCTACACACTCACTCTCTCCCCTACCCCTCTTCTCCCTGTCCTCTTCTCTCTGCTTGCTGGTGTTGATGAATCTGGCAGTGCTCTCTTGCTCCCCCTGGTATTGTAGAATGTGTGTGTGTAGAGAAAGTCTATTAAAATTTAACCAAGGTTAAAAATTTAAAAACAAAAGAAAAATGTGCTGCTTGGTAGCCATTGAACCAAATTGGAGTGCAGTGGCAGTGTAAACCCTGTTCCCTCTTTAAAAAATCCTCTGAGCTTGAACTTATTTTACTAATAGCATTATCAACACTAATGCACCAAATCACATCAAAACTCCACAGTTAAGCGTGTTTGGGCGAGAGTGGTACTAGGATGGGCGACTTCCTAGAAGATCTCTGTTGCATCCCCACCTAAAAAATAGCATTCTGCCTTTTTTTTTTTGGAAAGCCTCCAAGGAGGAGGGTTTGGCAAAAAACCCTACATGTAAATAAGAATAAATTGAGGATTACAAAACAGGGGACCTAGCAAGGCCCCAAACAAAAATGGGAAGCTACAGGACCAGCTTACCCCTACGCAAGTGAATTTCGCCATCCTTCCTTCAATACTAATTGAATTTTAAATTTTTATGCAATGTGTATTAAATGGTTGCTTTCTGTTAGTTTCCCGGCCTTTTCATGTATCCTTACAGTAGAAGAGTTTTAATGCACTGCTTTTTCTAAAATGAAGTCAGACCCTTTTTAAAAGGACTATGATATTATTTTCCATGCTTGCTACATCTAATGCCTGTAGAATTGCAGATTTTATATCTAATTTGGTTTGGAACGTTCCAATACAATATAATAATCAGATTTATGTGTTGTGCATTATTTTATATTTCCACTTATAATGTAGTATGGCAACTAAGTCTGCTTAATCCATGAACCTGCTTTGACATGTTTTTCCTATAGGTGACTTGGATTGGCTACCCAAACACAACTGGTTTGCCTTCCATTGATTATAGAATAACTGATTCGTTTGCAGACCCTCCTGATACAAAGCAGAAGTAGGTGTTTCTCTTTCTCACTGGTTCATCTTGCTTTTGCTGTCGAGCACAATTTTTGTGCAAGCTTAAATGTTAGTAGTATATACGTTCTTTTACTGTATATAATTCTTCTTCAAATTGGCAGACATGTTGAGGAGCTGGTTCGATTGCCCGAATGCTTCCTCTGTTATACTCCATCCCCAGAGGCTGGGCCTGTTTCCCCAACTCCTGCTGTTTCCAATGGTTTTATTACATTTGGTAGCTTTAACAATCTAGCAAAGGTAATTTTAGAGTTCAGACTCTGTTGGACATTATGCATATGTTATTTACGTTGAGGATTGAAGTTATAATTGATCTCCCAACTTTGCAACTATATCATGTTTGATCTTCCAACTTTATTTTTTTATCACTAATGATCCCCAACTGTTTGATTTAATCACCATTACTCAAAAATGCATTTTTCATTCATTTAGGATGGAATATTCTGGATTTGTAAAAGATTTTCTATATATTTGGATAGAATATGATAGATTTTAGATGAAATATTCTATATTCGTTTAAATTTTAGATGAAAATTACATGTTTAGGCAATGGTGATTGAATCAAATAGTTGGGTATCAATGATGATTTAAAAAAATGTTGGGGGATCAATTACGTATTTAAACCTAATATTGAAACACGTTTTAAAAAAAAAAAAAAAAAAACAAATATTGAAACAATTTTTTATATATATATATATATATATCATTAATTCCGATTTCTTTTTTACTTTTTTGTTGATCAGATAACACCCAAAGTATTACAAGTTTGGGCAAGGATATTATGTGCAGTTCCAAACTCTAGACTTGTTGTAAAATGCAAACCTTTTTGTTGTGAGAGTATAAGGCAGAGATTCTTTTCAACATTGGAGCAGCTGGGATTAGAACCACTACGCGTTGATCTTTTGCCTCTCATTCTTCTTAACCATGATCATATGCAATCATATGCTCTCATGGACATCAGGTAAAATCTTGGTCAATAGTAAGAAAATTTTGTTTCCTTTCCACTTTTTGTTTCTTCTGCACAACGAACCATTCCTTCCTTTCCTGGACTAAGACCAACTATTTAGCCTATGGTTGCGCTAGGTTCATTTTTTTAATCTTTAGATTTGAAAAAGGCCAGCTAAAATATCTTAATCATATAGTTTATCACTAATTTTTATTATTTAACTGATTCGAAAAATAAAATAAAAATAAAGAACTTTGAGCCAATTTTTTATTTATTATTTCTGCAACTTTTGCCATACTGTCTTAAATGTGGAAAAAGGTGTATGATAGGGAACTCTAGTACGATATAAGTGGAATTGAGCAATATTATGTGCTCATTATCTCAATTGTAAGAATACCTAA
>JAYMTE010002733.1:0-10750 GCA_036897545.1 Pelargonium fulgidum
CTTCAACTATTATCTTAAGCTTTTAGTTGAGTTAGTTCTTTACATGGTATCAGAGCTGGTTTCTATCCAGGCTAGGCCCGTTTATATTGCCTCATCCTATGATCTCTGGCTCGTTTGCATATGGATATGCCTGCAGCGGCCCACGTGTGGAAGAATAATACTTACACGTGAGGGGGAATGCCGATTTAAGATGCCCCTGATTGTGCACGTGACGAGCTCACTAATAAAATAAAAATGTGAGACTCGCACGTGAGGGGGAGTGTTGAAGTGATGATATATCCCACATCGAATAAATATAAAATTAAAAGGCTAAATATAATGGTGTAAGTGAAATCCTACTAACTAAAAACGTTAACTTTCTATTATGAAAAGTCTAAACCATTGTATTTAAGCCCATTATGAAATTTAATAAAAACTGTTAGTATGTTTATCATGTCATTCTATATTGGCCTGACTCTAGTATGTAGACTGTAGAGTGCGTCCTTAGTGCATTAGTGATGACTTGCGGGCCGTTAGTGGGAATTGGTCATTAATTATTGTTGTTACTTACATATTTATGTTACCAAACAAACACTGCAACTCTCTATTAAATGGAGACCAAATCATTCTATTTCATCTGGAGCACACTCCCATTCATTAGGAGTCACACATTGTACCTTATGTTTCAAATGTTGGCCTTAAAAATGTTTCAAATAACACTATATAATTCAACGTCTTGAAAATTTTGACCATAACCTAATCTTTCTCATGGAGTGTTTCATGAATGTGTCCAAAATAAGATTGGGCTTGAATCCTAGGCCCAAGCCCATTTGAACTGAGTGGGCCTCCTGGAACATTCAAAAGTCGAAATCTGTCATTTCATGGGCCTACATGGTTCACATCATATACCCGTGGATATAAATTTTGAGCTACGTGGCCACTTTACAGCCCTTGTCACTCGTGGATCAAAACCAATTGAAACTTTTCATTTACTTTTTGTCTGGATATAAATAATTTTATTCTATATAGACATTATTACCCACAAAAAATCCCTCTAATAACATAACTGCCATTTACATGAAATTCAGTTCTCATTTGCAACAAATTGAGTTTTTTTTTTTTTCAAAACGACGGGACAACCAACCTATAAGTGTCAGTATTTATCACCCATAAATTGGAATGTCACTTGAGTTAATTGTTAGTTTTTTCCTTAAATTTATAAATTTCACCCCATACCATCAGTAAGGAGGTTCGAACCTGAGAGCTCAAATGAAATTCAGAACGCATCAATCATTTGGCTCAACATGCCTTAGTTGTAATAGATTGAGTTAACTATTGACAAACTATTAAATTTATTATACCAAGAAATTTGGCCCGGTAAAAAAGAAGCATGTATTTTAAATGGTCAACTTCTTTTTGACTCTAGCTTATCCTGTCACTTAGTGATTTGGAATAGAACTACAAGTTATTCAATAAGAAAGCGAGATAAGTTAAACAGTACAACCAATTTTTGTTGGGCTAAATTATTGAAATGCAAATTGATTCTTCATTATTGACATACAAAAAATACACCAAAACTAGTATTCAACCCGTGCGATACACATGAAGTAAAAACTTATAATAAAAAATGTTTTGATTAATTTTAGATATTTTAATGTTTACTTGACTATTTTATTATAAATTATTTTTACATAAAATTTTATATACTCATTTAAATTTTTAAGAAAATCATTGTGGGACTACATCAACAAATTATAATATGTGCGTGTGTGATCTACAATATTAAAATTGGAGAACTTATAATGAACTTTCAACTAATAAAGGTTTAAGTCGAAAGTTTGTATTTTATTACATATAATTATCTTTGAATTGATAAAATTATACAGATATTTTAATAGAAATAACACGATAACAAAAATTACTAATAATAAAGTAAGAATATTTTATTTATAAGTTTAGTATATCATCTTTTAACTAAAAATTATATCACACCACATTGAATTTCTAATTTACGAAATGATCAATATCAAAATTTACATGTAAATGTAAATCATTGTACATGGATAAAAAAATGTTAACAACTTAAATTTAGAAGAAAAAATGAAAAAAGATATTAATTGTGAAGTGAAAATGATTTAATCCCACGTTGAAAATTTCAAAGAAAAGTTGAGTGAGAAACTCATATAAAAAGTTAAAATTGTGTCCCACATCGAAAAAGTGAAGATATATATGTCGCTCCTATAACCAAATCTTGTATGGGAGCTCCGATGAAGAAAGACGGTCTGTAAAGAGGGATTAGAACACCAGGAGGTAATTGCTAATCACCTTAAACATTATAAACTGATTCTCATAAAATCTGAATTCTCACGTTTAAACTAAGCTAGTGGGCCTGTCTCTTTCTCCTCCCATTCAACAATGGCATTTCTGTGATTTCCCCCAAAACAGAGGTCAAACATCCCCAATTTCAGAAACTCTTCATTTTCAAATTTTTTTTTTTAAAAAAAAAAAAACCAAAATTATCTAAAAGTTTCAGAAATAAGAACCTCTGAAATTTATCGTTATCCCTTAGAGAGCTCACAGAGAGAGCTCGAAGAAGAAAAATGGCGTCAGAGACTCTGAGAATAGCGACTTCAACGGTCTGCAATTTCAATGGGTCTCAGAGACGACCGGTCGTTCCTCTCCACCCCTCTCGCTTCCCGGGCCTCCCAGCTCGCGCTTCGTCGTCTTCCATTTCCTCTTCGGCTTCACAGTTCTTGGGTGGCTTGCGGGTCTCCTCCAAATCCTCAAAGCTCTCATCTTTACGCCAACAGAGCAGAAGAAACTTCTCTGTTCTTGCCATGGCAGCAAATGAAGGTCTCTCTCTCATTACCCATTAGATGAATAGTTGAATTGATGTGCATGCAATTCACAATTAGTTGCTTAAAGTGTTTCAATTTAAGCACTTTTTTGGGTTTTGTTCAATTGGGTTTTGTTCTGTTTCTATTTCGTTACCCATTTGATGGATTGATGAATTAATGTGCATGCAATTCAGTGAATTAACTGTGGAAGCTACTTTTTTGGGTTTGTGATTAGTTGCTTAGAGTGCTCCAATTTGATATTGTGATTGAAAGTTGCTTATAAAAATTCATGCAATTGGGGAAGCTATTTTGGAGTTAGTTCCTTAATTTTGTCTTTCAATTTGATAATGTGATTGACAATTGAAAACCAGCAAATGGGCTGGTGTTATCTTTATAATTGATTGTCATTTTGTATGATTTGGGGGTTATTTCTGTTTATTATTTGATGAGGATTTTACAGTTTTTGTGTGTTTAGTTGCTTACAGTGTTTCAAATTGAAATTGTGATTGAAAGTTGCTTGTAATAATTCATTTTGGTGTTGTCTTTTATAGTTGTGGCCATTTTGGGTTTGCAGTTAGTTTCTTAAATTTGTCTCTCAATTTGATAATGTGATTTGACAACTGAAAACCAGCAATTGGGTTGGTGTTATCGTTATAATTGATTGCCATTTTTTATTATTTGGAGGTCTGTTTGATGAGAATTTTACAGTTTTTGTGTGCTTAATTTTTTTTTTTTTTACCTTTTCAATTGGGTTTTGTTCTGTTTTTTGATTGATTTTAATGAGGAAGCTGATTTTTGAATTTTAAGTATTGGGTTTGTAAGTAGTTGCTTAAAGTGTTCCAATTTGAAATTGTGATTGAAAGTTGCTTATAAAAGTTAATGCTGGTGTTGTCTTTTATAGTTGTGACATTTGCTGGGTATTTGAATTAATAGGGAAGGTACTTTTGGAGTTAGTTCCTTAATTTTGTGTTTCAATTTGATAATGTGACTGACAATTGAAAATCAGCAATTGGGTTGGTGTTATCTTTATAATTGATTGCTGTTTTGTATTATTTGGGGGTCATAATTCTGTCTATTTGATGAAAATTATACAGTTTTTGTGTGCTTAATGTTTCTTTCAGTGATTCTAATGAGGAAGCTGTTTTTTTGAATTTTATATATTTGGTTATAGGTTTTGATCAGTTTCTTAATTTTGTGTTGCAAATTGATAATGTAATTGAAAATTGCTTTAAAAAAATTGGGTTGGTGTTGTCTTCTATAGTTGTGCCTATTTCTGGATATTTGAATTATGGGGAAGCTACTTTTGGAGCTAGTTCCTTAATCTTGTCTTTCAATTTCATAATGTGACTGACAATTGAAAACCAACAACTGGGTTGGTGTTATCTATATTATTGATTGCTATTTTTGTATTATTTGGGGGTCATTTCTGTCTATTTGATGAGAATTTCACAGTTTTTGTGTTGTTTTTTTTTCTCTTCTTTTCAATTGGGTTTTGTTCTGTTTCTCTCTCATTACCCATTTGCGGGATTGTTGAATTATTGTGCATGCAATTCAGTTAATTTATTGTGGAAGCTACCCATACTGTCGACAAGGAGGCTCGAACTTGAGACCCCAGAGGGAATCTAAAGTGATATTAAACACTTGGCCTAACATGTCTTGGTGTTTGGTGTTGTCTTCTATAGTTGTGGCTATTTTCTGGATATTTGAATTTATGGGAAGCTTATTTTGGAGTTAGTTCCTTAATTTTGTCTTTCAATTTGATAATGTGACTGACAATTGAAAACCAGCTAGTGGGTTTGTGTTATCTTTATGATTGATTGCTATTTTGAATTATTTGGGGGTTATTTCTGTCTATTTGATGAATATTTGCAGTTTTTAATGTTTTTTCCTTTCTTTTCTATTGGGTTTTGTTATGTTTATATCAGTGATTTTAATGAGAAAGCTGATTTTTGAATTTTATGTATTTGGTTTTGTGTTTTGACCAGTTACTTAGTTTTGTGTTGCAATTTGATAATGTGATTGAAAATTGCTGCTAAAAAATTGGGTTGGTGTTGTCTTTATAATTGATTGTCATTTGTATTTTTTTTTTTTGTGTGGTTATTTGAAGAGAATTTTCAGGTGAGCTTAGTGTTCTTTTATTTTATTTTTGTTCCAAGTGGGTTTTGTTCTGTTTCTTGATAGTAGATTGTGTTATGAGTAAGTAGGTTGTGTTAATCTTTTAGGGAAAAATGTTACTTAACTTTCTCGTTTAATCATTTTCAAACGGAAGGATTTTTTTTTTGCTGACTTTTGGAATATCATATAGCACTTTAAGGACAATGATGCCATATTTTAGAAATTGTACTCAAAAGTGATCCTTGTTTTTTGCTTGAGATAGAATGAGTTCAAAAGTTGTTTACGGCAAATTTCACTATTTATAAGTCCTATGTGCATATGAATTGAATTAGTATCTTCGTAGGACTTCATGTATTCCATGTGAATGAATGGTGGGATTTTTTAGAAGTTCATGTCCTTTTTAGGCTTGTTGGAAGCTTTGTCCTCTTTACTTCATTAGTAAATAAAGACAAGTATACAAAGTTCCATGTCTCTTCTACTCGTAAAGATTTGGGGACCTTTATCGTGTTGCTACTGGTAGTTTCTCAGAGAAGTATGTAAGTTTTATCTGAGATTATTGAAATCGGTAAGGTATTGCAATTCCAAAGTATATTAGTAATGGTGCTATTGTTGAATTCTAACCTAGCATTTACGATGTGCTTTTATAGATGGTGTGCCTATAAAAAAAAAAGTTTTCTTTGGTGTTGGAAAATTTAGCTCAGTGGTTTAAAATGCTAATGAGAGACTTAAATCGGCTTGTGAATTTTGGTGTCCATGTAATTTAGGCAGTTGAATTGTGTTTTGTCATTTATCATAGAACTTGTGCTATTTTTTGTTTAGTCGCTAACCCCACGTATATGTATTTCATTTCTTCATCTTTGTTTTTTCAGAGTTAAAGCGTACAATACCATTGAAGGACTATCGCAATATTGGGATTATGGCGCACATAGATGCAGGAAAGACTACTACAACTGAACGGATCCTATACTACACTGGAAGGAGCTATAAAATCGGGGAGGTACATGAGGGAACAGCGACCATGGATTGGATGGAGCAAGAACAAGAAAGAGGAATTACAATTACCTCAGCCGCAACAACCACGTTTTGGGACAATCATCGGATCAACATCATTGACACTCCTGGCCATGTCGACTTCACACTCGAAGTGGAGCGAGCTCTGAGGGTTTTGGATGGTGCTATATGCTTGTTTGACAGTGTTGCTGGTGTGGAACCACAATCTGAAACTGTGTGGAGGCAGGCTGACAGATACGGGGTACCCAGAATTTGCTTTGTCAATAAAATGGATCGTCTTGGAGCAAACTTTTTCCGGACAAGAGACATGATAATATCAAACTTGGGTGCTAAACCACTTGTGCTTCAAATACCGATTGGCGCAGAAGATAATTTTCAAGGAGTTGTTGATCTTCTGAGGATGAAAGCTATAGTATGGTCAGGAGAGGAGTTGGGGGCTAAGTTTTCATATGTGGATATTCCTGCCGATCTTCAGGAGTTGGCTGATGACTATCGCTCACAGATATTAGAAATTATAGTAGAGCTCGACGACGATACTATGGAGAAGTATCTTGAGGGAGTTGAGCCCGACCTAGCTACCATGAAGAAGCTAATTCGAAAAGGAGCAATTGCAGGCAACTTTGTTCCTGTGTTATGTGGATCGGCTTTTAAAAATAAGGGTGTGCAGCCGTTACTTGATGCTGTTGTGGATTATCTTCCTTCACCAGTTGACGTGCCACCAATGAATGGGACCGATCCTGACGACCCAGAAAAGGTACTTACAAGGGCCGCAAGTGATGATGAGCCATTTGCTGGACTTGCTTTCAAGATTATGACCGATCCATTTGTGGGATCCCTTACGTTTGTGAGAGTGTATGCCGGGAAGATGACAGCGGGTTCTTATATTTTGAATGCAAACAAAGGAAAGAAAGAAAGAATTGGTAGACTTCTAGAAATGCACGCCAACAGCAGAGAGGACATTAAAGTAGCTATGGCGGGTGATATTGTTGCTCTTGCAGGGCTAAAAGATACGATCACTGGGGAGACACTTTGTGACTCTGATCACCCTATTGTACTTGAACGAATGGACTTTCCTGATCCCGTGATTAAGGTTGCAATTGAGCCCAAGACTAAAGCTGATGTTGATAAGATGGGAAATGGTTTGGTCAAGCTCGCTCAAGAAGACCCTTCATTCCACTTCTCACGGGATGAGGAGACAAACCAGACAGTGATCGAAGGAATGGGAGAGTTGCATCTTGAGATTATTGTCGATAGGCTTAAGCGGGAATTTAAGGTTCGTATATTACACCTTTTGCATCTATTTCTGAACCATTTTTCCCATTGCAAATATTTCATATTCATGCTTATGAAAAACTATTTTCACAAATATGTGTACGTAATTAATCCCCTCACTCGTACATGCATTATTTTGTATATGTATATGAATATATATATGTGTATGTGTGTGTGTGTGTGTGTGTATGTACTTGTAGTTCAATGCATAAGAATATTCACTCTCCGCTTCTTAATAAGTGGCGCTTTAGAAAGCAAAAAATATTTCAAAGTAAGTTTCATTTCTACAATTTCAAGATAAAAATGCACATGACATTCCAATCATGCCCCTTTATATGTATTCCGAAATACAGTATTTATTAGTCGTACTACTAATTAGTAAATGAGTAGTAATTAATGATAACACTAAAAATTACCTGAAGTTAATCAGGTCAATTTACATCTTAATTTGTGTGAACAACTCTGAAATGACTCTTGTTATGAAATGGAGTTAGTATATTCCATCACTGTAATATGTTCTTTTGTCAACAATGACCTACAGATTCACTGTTAGAGATGTATCGATACTTAATTTTTAAAAATAAGCGGCAAACATTTTTTTGGGTCATAACTTTGGTTTGTTGGTGCTCACAGGTAGAGGCTAATGTTGGTGCACCACAAGTGAACTATCGTGAAAGCATCTCTAAAGTTGCAGAAGTGAAGTACATACACAAGAAACAGTCAGGTGGGCAAGGGCAGTTTGCAGATGTTACTATACGGTTTGAGCCCTTGGAGCCGGGTAGTGGATACGAGTTCCAGAGCGAAATCAAGGGTGGTGCAATACCAAAAGAGTTTATTCCTGGGGTGGTTAAAGGTTTGGAGGAGTGCATGAGTAATGGTGTGCTTGCCGGTTTTCCTGTTGTGGACGTTCGCGCTGTACTAGTGGATGGTTCTTACCACGACGTTGATTCTAGCGTCTTGGCCTTCCAACTGGCGGCTAGAGGAGCTTTCAGGACGGGAATGAGGAAAGCTGGGCCAAAGTTGCTGGAGCCTGTTATGAAAGTGGAAGTTGTCACACCCGATGAACACTTGGGAGATGTCATCGGTGATATCAACTCTAGGAGAGGACAAATCAACTCCTTCGGCGACAAACCTGGTGGTTTAAAGGTATATTAGCTATCTAGCATTTATTTCTCAGTTGTCATTGTTGCTTGATGGTTATATCAGTTGGTCGTGAGAGACTTGGTGCAATGGTAAGGTTGTTGCCTTTTGACCTTGAGTTCACAAGTTTAAGTCAGGGTAACATCCTATTTGCATAGTAGGGGTTACGTCGCGCACAATTATTGCGTTGCTCAGTTATCTTTGAGCCTCAACGCAATGGTAAGATTGTTGTCTTGTGACTTCGAAGTCTAGGTTTTAAGTTGTGGAAACAACCTCTCTGCAAAGTAGGGGTAAGGTTGCGTGCATTTATAACTTTGCTGGTTATATCAGTTAATTGTGAGACTTGGCGCAACGGTAAGCTAAGTTACCCGTTACACGGAATGTTTTGGTATACGATACGTTAGAATTTTAGAGTTTGGAACGTATAACAATATATTTGACTAGACTCCACGATGGTGGGAGTCTTGTGCACTGAGTCGTCTGTTGTTTTGACACTGCTAGGTAATGAAGGAGTAGAACTCGTCGCAATTTTCTGATTGCTCCCATCTAACCCTGAGAAATAAAACACACGTGTTTTTGTTGGCCTACTTTTTGTTTGCCCTAATGTGGCTGATAAAAAGTTGCAACTATGAATGTGGAAGTTCGTTCGCACAATCCATTTATGGTCGCGGCCCGAATTGCCAGGTCTATTTTGCGTATAACAATATCTTCATCTAGACCTGATAATTTGGATATGATCCCGCGGGCACCTTAAACCCGACTTGCATGTTTTTGGGTTCTGGTAGCATAAAATGGATCCAACCAATTTTCAGGTCGGAGTTATCCTAAAAAAATCGTTTGTCGGGCTGGTCAAACCTGCACACATTTTACATGTATAACACGATGGTGGGAGTTTTGTCCACTGAGCGCCCCTTGCCGATCATAAATGGTAGAACTTGTCGCAACATTCTTTTGTCTAACCTTCGTTCTTTTCATGCATTCGATGCAGGTTGTTGATGGGCTTGTCCCGTTGGCTGAGATGTTTCAATATGTCAGTTCACTCCGAGGAATGACGAAAGGTAGAGCATCGTATACTATGCAGTTAGCCAAATTTGATGTTGTTCCTCAATACATACAGGACAAACTGGCAACAAAAGAGCAAGAAGAAGTTGCAGCTTGATCCACATATTCTTTTTGGCCAGATTCCAACATGGAGCAATATAGTTTTGAAGTTGACTTATAAGGGTCATTTAAGATCATTTTGTTACCAATTTTTTTTTTTATGTGGCTTCACCATTTTTATAGATGAACATTTGAACCCTTGGAAATTGGAATTCATGAATGTAGCTTTGAAGAATCCATGCTTGTCAATTATATTTAAATGCCTCGTTAAAATATCTTAATTCAACGTAGTTATTGGCTGAAGATTCGAAAGTGGAGAGTCTATTTTGAATTTATATTTTTTTATATTTTAGGATGGAAAGACCTAGCCGAAGATTCGAAAGGTGTCGGTTGTGAATTTAATTTTGAATATTTTAGGTACGTTGACTCAAAATTGATCGAATATATTTTATGCAACCTTCTCAAAAACTGATAGAAACAAGAGTAGGTTCTCTCATTAGTCTCTTGCCACCATGCTGAATGCTGGGGAGAAATCTCAGTCCCTGTAGCCAGTGCCACAGATGTGGTAAGGAGGACGAAACTATAAATGATTTATTTTTCAGGTGTCAATCTAGCCAATTTTGCTAGTTCGCACCCTTTCTATCGGTTAGATCAACCAATATAAGATCGGTTCCTGAGTGGCTGGATATAATCATCCTCAAAGGAAAACATGAGTATACAAGACCATTTTTCTTTTTTCTGGAGTTCGACTTTAATACTTTAGCCAATCTAAAGTGCTCAGAGAGGTCGCAATCTAAAGCTTTTGAGGAAGGGCAAAGTATGCGAAAAGGCAATCACCTTAGTGACAAACATCATTCTAAACCCTAGCAAATCCAGACTCAAGATATGGATAAGTTCAAATATTATTTCTTCTGCGACGGAGTCTATTCAGAGTCTGGAGCAGGATGTGGATGGGAACTTCAGGACCATCAGGGCAATGTCAAAGAGTGGTTGCACCCCACTAAATTCTCCGAGTGCATACAACTCGAAAGTCGAAGTTGTTGCCTCTGCTTGCAACTTTATTATTCAGCACCGCTTAAATTATGAATGTATTCTGGCTTATTCTATTTCTCTGTTCAAGGACACTCAGTTTGATAGATCCGAAAAAGACATTAGTAGGACAGACTACAAAACAACTATTATAGTCATTAAGCACATTTCATATTATAGTAGTCTTAATTAGGGGTGTTCAAAAAACCCGTTTCAACCGCCCCAACCGCCCAACCAACCGTTGAACCGCCTTACAAACCGCAAGC
>JAYMTE010002734.1:0-10748 GCA_036897545.1 Pelargonium fulgidum
TGAGGTGTCATAATTTTATTGGCAGGTTTAAGTTACAACTAATATAAAATTATATCAATCAACTGATATATATTTTTCTCTTTTTATTTAACAAATACGTAAAATACAATCAACAATAACTTAAATCGGTCTTTTGAGCATCAAGTTATGAATTAGTTTTTTCTAAACTTTTTTGAAAACCCAAATTTGAAAATTCTCAATTTACCTATAAAAAGTCCTTCCTCCTTTTTTTTTTTACAATAAGAATCTAAAGGTATAATCATGCCCTTCTAAAAAAATGATATGAAATCAAGTAATAAAAACATCTAAATAAGAGGTCGAAATAAAAAGTTAGTGAAAAGAAGGGTAAGCAATCATCGTGTATGAATATTAGACAATGTTAGTCAAATTTCATTAGTTTAAATGGATTACAACATTAAAATAACATAAAATAGTTTTTTTTTTATGTGAATAACATAAGGTAGTTTTTTTTTTTTTTTTTTTTTTAAATGAATAACATAAGGTAGTTAATAGCATAAGACAGTGAAACATGAGATGCTAGAGTGTCAAAGAGACATATCATAGGATATTAAGTATTGTGAAGTAAAAGATAAGATATGCAATTATATGCATATGAAAAGGCCAAATCAAGGATTTGAGTCAAATAAATGAAATTCAAAAAACAAATATTTTTACTTTACAGTTTACACCACCATCAGTAGCATATCACTTTGCTCAAAACAATGACAGAAACTATCCAAGTAATACATTCTCAGCACAAAACAGGCACATGCTGTAGCCAAAATTTGGAGAAAAAAAGCTCTAAACTTTCCTGCAGCATTCAACTGGTACCTGAACAAAAACAATTAGCTCTCTACCAGCACTGGACAGTTATTTCTGGGGCAGCTGATCCCCAATTTGCTCCTAAAATCTATCCATAGCTTTCCTTACAAGCTCGTAACCGGCGAAGTTCATGGCACCAAGGGGAGCTATCCAGAAAAACCTAGGCACTGCTCCTTTAAATAGCCCGAGAGGGCCCTCATGGCGCAGTATAGCTAAGGCAACCATTTGCATGGACACAGGTTGGCCCGGAGTGGCAGTCATCATTCTAGTCTTCATCACGTCGAAGGGAGTAGTCGTAACAGCAGCAAGCCCTCCGGATAAAGCCCCAACTACTATTGTTTCCCAGGGATGCAGCTCCCGGCCCAAAAGATGTCGGGCAAGCTTAGGCAAACAAAAATGATGGAGCAATAGTCAATATACGAGCATTGAACTGTGTCATGCATTGCACATATAAATTTATAGTGTGTGACAGTTTGTGACAATTTATAGGTAATTAGGTATACATGCACATGTCTTAGTGTTAAGTTTCTAATACACATTTTTTTTCTACCTTTTTGGATTCAGCATACAGCCCCAGGCCAGCAACATAAAATGGAACCTCCCGGAAAAGAGTAAGAACGGTTCCACGAAAAAATCCCTTGGGGCCATCTCGTTGCCAAGTACCAACAATAGCCTCACCCACATTGTCAAAAATGCCAGCCTGTAATCGCTGCTTTAACACCTCACAAGGGATTCGCATTGTTGTTCCCAACACTGTACTACAGAATGACGCTATAGATTGTACCTGCACAACACGATAATGCATGTCAACTTCGACAATTACTGGAACCAGTATCAACGGGTAAGAAGCCCTACTTCGGTTCTGCTAATCAGTACCCAACCATCTAAGCTTCAGGAGAGCTTCCAATTCCAATTTTAAGGCTATGCAATCTGCAGGACGGGAGAACCATTCTCTATTTTCACTTTTTCTTGGATATATTGGTTTCACAGAAATGAGAAAGATAAAATGGTTGGAACTGAATTTATAAATCTAGGATCTTTTAACCAGAAGGGTGAAACAAGGACATAAGAAGGCAATTATTGTTTGGATAGATACTAAGATCAAACAAGACTAAATTTGGTGCGAATGTTTAAAGTTGAACATAGCAACGCTGAGGGGAAAGCTAGAGTGGAAACTGTGAATATATCAAGGTTAAGCCAAAAAAAAAAAAAAAAAAAGTTATTCACATGCAACAACTAAGTGTACTATTAACTCCTACATCATAGGTGAAGCACTGTCATTTTAATTTTTTTAGCATAATCAAACAGAACCGTGTGCAATAAGCAGTTGCAAAGGGGAAAGTCGACAATAACTATGCAATTGAATGTCAATAATTACCTTAATGTCTGGGAGTGTTGGAGCAACATTTATTAACAAAACTTTACTTACTTCAAATATCCCAGTTCTCAGACCATGACTTCGCAATGACAGAGAAAAAATCAGTCTAAAAAAAATTGAAAGAACAAAACCAAAGAGATGGGAGAGGACCAGAAGAAGTGGGAAGAGAAAGCAAAGATAACCTTGTGAATTGTCCAAAAATGGCAGGGGTTGTAACACGGAATAAACCCCGCACCCCAATTTCTGGAAGCTTTGAAATTATTTCTGGGAAGGACAATACTGTTGATGCTTGAACCTGAGTCTGATTAAATTAAATGGAGAGGCTAATATAAGGATTCATGAAAACATCAAAATGCAGACATGTGGACACAGTACATGGCTATGGAATGATTATATTGTTAAGCACAAAACTTTGCCTTTATTGTATCCACGGGATGCATTACAAAAGTAGAAAATGCACAAGAAAGTCCTCCAGCTAAAGCAGATTTTAAAACGCTTCCAGCAGGTAGCTGTGCAGGAGCTGCAACAGGAACAACAGTTGCTGCTTCAAACAAGATATTCCTGTATGTTATACCATCAAAGTAGCTATATGAGTTTAATTTTTATAAAACTACCATACCAGGAAAGCCAAATTGCAACTGCAATAATTTCTACATCTCTCCTAATCTCCTAGTCCTAGCATTTAAATTTTTCAAACTGCAGTAGACCAAAAAAAAAAAAATTAAACCATTGCAACTTTAAATCATCAAGTACAGAAAAAATGAAAAGCCGGGAAAGAAAAGGGAAGAACCAATTAACTAACTGAATCAAATGATGCTTAATATCAGGGAGTCAAGCTAATAGATCTGGATATCTATTTACCCTTCCAGTAGAACCACAAGGAACTTCAGCAGTAAATATGTCTAAGCTTGGGCTTAGCTTTATATTCGATTATGTTTAAGTGCATTTAGCTTACCGAGGATCATCTTGAAGTCGTTCATAAGGTAGTAAAAGCATAAAATTCCGAAAATGTCCATAAGAAATAGATTCTTTCGTATCTGCAATCAGAAAGCGCATCATGGCAGTGGCATTGTCTTCATTTGCTGGAAGTCCTGCATCTTTTAGTGATGCCAATATTTCACTCTTTTGCAATGTCCCAGACTTGCTTAGACAGAGAGAAGTATAAGCACGAAGAATACTTGGTTCTTTCTGCTCCATCAATGACAAAAATTGTTTCCAACCAAATGATTTTGAAAAGAAGTGTCTTCTAGCACGACCCATAAACTCTCTAGCATATCTCTGTGGCAATTTTTTCTTTCTCATTTCAACTTCAAGATCTTTGATGGTTACTTGGCCATCACCATCTCTATCCAGCTCCTCAAAGAACCTCCTTCCTGTAAGAACTTGATTAGCAAACTACTCACATAATTTAATTGTACATATAAAAGAAAATGAGAGTGATCAGATGTCTATCAACAGATAAGCACAATAATTTTAAAAATAATGTTCTTACACAAAATTGTTTGAAAGCTTTTTCTTTACAGGGGAAGGGTAGACCTAAATTAGCATCGAAAGAAATAGTGAGAAAATACATGATAACACCTGGCTTCTCATAAGAGATGACACTGGATACAAAGGAGTGGAGGAGGAGAATACGAGCAGAGAATGCCAAACAGTTTCACTTTAGGATTCAGGTATACCACCCTAACATTGTTTGGGAAATGGCTTGGTTGCTATTTTTGTATTTGTCCCAATTCACAAAGCAAGAGTAAATTAAATACCATATAATTTTCTTTTGCTAATCATCTCTCAAAAGTGTAGTTTAATTTTTCCTTATGTTTAAAGAACATAGATTGCAGATTTCCTATTAAGCAATTGCACAATCCTTGTGAAGCATGCATGCATCAATCCTCACGACAGAAGTGCAATTACTCTAAATGCCACCTCACACCTTTTTACAACATGGCACATAGTGATTCACTTTTTCTACTGGGTTGCTAGCTCCCATGACCATAACTGAATGTGGCAGCTTCATAAAGCTCTGATACCTAGGCTTATTGATTGAACACCTTTAGAGTTTCAACTAAAGGTAACCTCACATATAAGATATTTGTATAAACATATGTTCAAGGGTAATCTAGTTGAAAGCAGCATTCCACTGGTGACAAAGCCAGTAGAGAAATCATACCTTCAGACTCTGTGTATCTAAAGAAATGCTGAACAGAGAATAGATTCTTCTTATCTGGATAGTCTTTCATAGATCCACCTAATTGCAGTACAAGCTCAATTAGTTCATTCAATGTAACAGTAGAAAGTGTTGATTTCAAATTCTCTACATTTGATAGTAGCATTCCACCTGCAAGTTCCTGCTGTGAGCCACCTCCAGTTTCTTCACCATTCCGACCAGTGACAACATCATCGCCCTCTTCATTAACAGAAGAGGTGACTCCAACAACGCTGGATGGCATGCCTCCGACTCTTGCAAAGCTCAGGTTACTCAAAAACCCATTAACCTCTGCTTTTCGACCTTCCAAAATTCTCATTATTACAGCCCAATGATCAAATTGCGTGGGAGAAGAGTTGGAGTTGCTGCGAATCGTCTCCTGAACAGCCTGATCAAACTTCCGAAGATTGTGATTTAACTGCTCAAATATAAAACCCATAAAGCTTTCAAGTGACAATTGCTTCCCTTCTTCGTGTCGGGTTTCTCCAACACATTGGTTCCCCAATTCCCTTCTCTTCAATTCGAATGAAACCTTGGACTTGGAACATAAACAAGCTTTATCTTCACTAACTATTTTCTTAAAACAATTGGAACAAGAATCGTTTGCCTTATCATAACCCCTCTCTTTCAACCCTCTTTTCTTGGAAGCCTCCACTCTATGACCATTCGGCGAAAAGAAGCCTAAAAAAGTCATGATTGGGACCTCAATAGACAGCTCTTTCTTCCTATAATCAGTAACCATACACTGATCGCCATTCTTCTTCTTTAGATCAGCACCACCATGAAATTGAGTAATCAATCCAACAGTATTGTGTCCCCAATCCCTGTGACCTGCCCACGAAGCCTCAAAACCCTTAGCCACTTTCCGAATCCCCAATTCTAGTGGCGAAATTGCATCTTTCGCAGCTTGAATCGAATTGAAAAACGACTCGATCGGGTCGTTTGCAGAGACCATCACTCCCAATCCCAACAACACACAATCTTCACACGAACACACTTCTCTGCTCTGCAATGTCAATCAATGTGCAACAACAAGAATCTCTGGCACAAAGAAATCAGAAATGCAACAGAACTCACAAAGAAGCAGAGGTAGTGGAGACAAAAAAAAAAAAAAACGGAATTGACTGAGATCTGGTCTGAGCTACAACGGTCCATTGTAAGAGCTACAAGTGCGGACTGAGAATCGGAGAGTGTAGACTTGCATACATTACAATTTGGAATGGAAGAAGATCCAGAGTTATGGGTGTGTTCAATCGTGTGTGTGAATCGATGTGTGTAGTGTAGTGTGGTGTGTGGGAGGAGAAAGAGAAGTGAGATTTGGAACAAGGAAATAACAGTTGTTCACTTGTCAACTCAATTGGATCAACAAAACTGTAAACCGAAAATGATCTCTTCTCTTTGCATTTATTGCTTCTCTATATCTATACACTATTTTCTTGTCTTTTTCAATCCTATTTTTAGACAAAAATGTGATGACAGGAAAAACAATAGAAAAAAAAAAAAAAAAAAACTTCTTTTAATTCTTGTTTATTTCTTGTAAATGCCATTCTAATTATACATGCTAGATTCTTGGACAAGGTTTTTTAAAAAATTTACTTCATATGTATTAAAATGAGTATTTTCATTTTCATTTTAAAAAAAATAAATGCCTTTCAAACTTTAAATTGTAAAGTATTTCTTATATTTTAAATTTTTTTTGAAAAACTTCTTTAATTTAGATGCACAATGCTAAAATTGAAAAATATAATTTCTTAAATTTCTTAAAATAGCTTAAAATTAAGTCAAAACATATAAGTTTAAAAAATAAATTAGATCTGTTATTTATAATCAATAGTTCCCATTTTATTTTGTGTATACAGGGTTGTGAATCGTACCAGAAAAGAACAATACAATTATTAAAGAGTTAATGAAAAGCCACATGAACCATCTTTTATTGGAATTGTTTTTTTATGGATCCAACGAATAAGAAATGAAATAAAGTAGAGTTGAGTTCACATCTGGTGGCCTTTGAAGATTGCATGGGCTGCTATGAACACTGTTATACACTTATAAATGCCTTTCTACATTTATGATCTTAAATAAAAAAATCAACTACAAATTCTGTGGGACAAACAAGAACATATGCTTGCTCCATAAACCCCGACACAAGCCAATCATCAATCATTCACAAATACAAATATTCCTTTGTTCAGCAATTGATTGACTTCACTTGATTCGGGTTTAGACCCTATTCAGGGAGAGTAAGAATATCTCGAGCCCTGTTTTCCGGCCCGCTCAGCTCATAGATCCAACTAATTTGATTATTCAACCTGTTTCTCACTACACCTGACATGTCTGAAACCGTTTAATAACTCGAAAATAAGATAAAACGGAACGGGGTAGGACAACAAGCATAGAACAGCATTACCAGTGAATGTGAAACAAACATCATACAGGTACAAATACAATAAAATTCTTCAAAGAAAAAACCAAGAACTTACGTTCTGTGTTTCACTTCAGCAAAATGGAATGTGAATAATAATTTATTTGTAAACGATATTTCACATTCTTGTAGGATCAAACAAATTTATATATGGCTAGGATGATGCTATATATACAACTTTACGCTACGAAAGGGAATCATATCTCAGAGGCGAGCTTGGCTTCTAAAAAATTTGCATATTTCTAAGTAAGAGAACGATCCTGCGGATTGAAACATTTAGTGAGTATGTGGATCAGAAGGCAGATGCACTGCCTTTTGTTTTCCCAAGCATCACGTCTTTAGCTTCGTTGATTTTAGAAGCAAGGTAATGACTACCACCTGCATCGGGATGATTTGCAACCATTACTTTTCTATGCGCTTCCTTGATCTTGTCTGGAGTAGCACTCTCCCTAACAATTATATAAGAGGTCAATAAAAATCATTTCTACTGCAGCATATATGAAAAAAATAAATAACAGGTTAAGGTCGAAAGACCAAAAAAATAATGTCATCTAGAGCTAAGAAGGGTAGAGGACAAGTGCACAACACATTTAGCAAGTAGATAAAGTCATACATATATCATTTCGTGATTCAGAATCAAAAACACTATGCACTTCCCATAGGTTGTAGTATGTTTCCAGAGTAGCACAGGTAATCTGTGCTTGGTTCTTAATTTATTAAAGGGCAATATACACAAATCTCCAGATCCGTTCATGCTAAACTGAATGAAGTATTATTTTATGATTTTGGCTCAAGTTTACAGAACAGTTTCAATTCACTAAAAGTAAATCTGCCAACTTTTCTCAATTTACCTTTGTTAAAACTCCCACATCCCCTCCTCGCTCTTATGCAATTGACATGATTCGCATCCCTCAATTGTTAAAACTAACAAATGAAGGCATTGGCATGTGAAGTCATGATCGCAATTAACTCCAACATAGGAAACAAATATGCTTAAATCCACCACATTAAGATGCATATGTCGGAAAATCCATGTCAATAGTATACATATAAAGCTCAAATAATGTTATGATAATGCAATCCTTTTAACTTTCTATTTCAATTAATCATTCCATGAATCAACGCTGATATTTATATGGTAAATGTGTGCTCCAGAAAAACAGCAAGATAGAATACTAGTCCCTCATGCAAGAATATGATTTTGTAAGACTATGGTTCAAGAAAAATGCCCTGATTACCTGACACCAAGTATGAGAGCAGCTTCTCTTTTTGTCATAGTTGGCTGGAAACCGCCCTCATAAAATCTGCGTATTTTAGGCTTTGGAGGTCTTGTCTTGAATGCCTGCCAAGCCTGAATTCCATATTTACCAGCAAGAGCAGCAGCAGCTACAGCAAGTCCAGCCAAAAATGGTGTAGCCTGAGATGTACTTAAGAGTTCGCTGACTCCAAATCAATGCAATTAAAATACTAAGATTGAAAGTAATGTGAGGACTATTCAAGTAGAAGATGTAATTCTTATTGGATTAGAATTATCTGTGCGTAGAATTTGGAGAGGAGTTAGTGGAATAAGGAAAGTTTAATTTGATTCCCTATTTCTAGTCTAAATATCCTATATAAAGAAGTCTCTCTCACATGTGTTAACACAATTCATTCACATCAATAATATAAATTCTACAAGTACTAACTTTGACTGTCCCAATTTAAACACTCTCTAGTTCTTCAGTCACCATGTTCTAAACAATAAAATAAATAAATAAACTAAGCACATTAAACTTGGATGCTTTCACCTCTTGGTGAACATATAACTATCAACCTTTCTAAGAAACTAACAATTACCTTTGCAATGTCTGAAGCACTATGACTTGTACATTTTGTGTGATAGAACCATAAATTAACTGAAGTATTCTCTACTCCAAGTAGCTTTCAACATAAACCCACATCAACTGACATTCCTTCATTATCTACCTTACAATCCTCCAACAACCATGACCCAATCTTGAAGCTTTTAAGAACTCCAAATCTCCAATATATGAATCAAATAGAGACGGATCCAAAAAATATATTTAATGATAGGCTTGTTTGAATAGGTCAACTTCCAAAAATGGTTTATCTTGAGAACTAGTTTTAGAGTTTGGTTCTATAGCTCCATATTTGACCGACATGGTTAAAGAACACGCACGTCAAGTAAAAATCAGTGTCAGTACACTAGAATATAAGTCAAACATGAGGGTTAAAATCTCTACCCATAAATCAGAGCACAAGAAACAAGAGAATGATTAGGCCAACCTCTATTTCCATCACAGGATGGGATACTTATACTCGTAGTGAGTGATGATGTCATCCTTGATCCTAATTGGATGGTGGTGACATCATTGCGATTACGTCAAAACGATACCACCTCCATCCATGGACCTTTAGCGTCGGTTCCTTTAATGTGCAGTAAGGGAGGGAGTTGACCTAGCTGCTAGATTAGGTGTTCAAGATGAATGCCACTTGCTTGATGGGCTGCCTCTACCAAGCCAATTGGCTTTATATGGGTTATCGTAGTCCTACAATGTCTACAGAAGGGTGTGACATCATTTTATGCGAGGATGGGAAACTAAGGCCGAACACATTGCATGAGAGCTCAACATAACCTTTCCTAACTAAGTTAGGGTGTCACATGGCGTGTAGTGTGAATGGCACACACCATGTGACCCTCTTCTAGGTCTGCACCACTTGACTCCGAGAGTACGCACATGCTGTGTGCTTCATCTATTACACGCCATTTGGTGTATCCATCTGGTATTGATGGAAGCTGAAACCAAGCCCACAAGGGGCTCAAAGACTTCACACTCCCCTCAGCCTAGCCTGCCTGAACTTTTCCTGGAGTCCAAGCCTCCGAAAACATAAGCAAAATATATAAAATTCTCTTGCACTCCAAGGGGTGATCATTGAAGAGGTCATCGCGAAGATGTTACCCTAGATCATTCGGAGTAGACCGCCATGTCATCACCCACAGTGAGTATAAATGTGTGTCCAAAGATAGAGAAATGGTTAAGCCATTTTCTACATTCTATAATCTATACATTACAGTGCTTTGAATTCACTTGGATTTCACCTAGTAAAGATACTTCCTCTCATGTCCAGAGTAAATTCCAGTGTGCACTGGTTTCTTCAAATTCGTGTGTTCATCCGTTTCAAGACTCATGTTCGAATGATTTAGAGCTAAATATCCAATTTATGTGGACACGAATCATGGAGAATCTATTTGTGCGGGTTGATTAAGTCAAAAAGGCGATTCACCACTATACAAACAAATATTAATTATAAAATTTGAGAACATTTTCAGCCAAAGTATCCCCACCTGCAATCCGTTAGGTTTCAAAACTATAACATTACATTGAGATGCAATCTTTGATTCAGTCTCCAATGAAAACGCTACAATGAGTCCAAATTCAATATCAATTCTAAACCATACGAAATGAACTTGAACACATGAAAATTTGATATACCAGAAATTAGAATCGAATATAGCTCCAAAGGAATGATCTACAAGCAGATTGTTACAATTTTTTAAAATAATAACATCATCATCAATTTGAGTTCGCAGATGACGCAACAACGACACGGTATCATGTATTCATGTCTCAACTAAATTATCACAGAAATCAAAATTTCAATTCTATAGGAAATGAGAGAAGAGCACTGAGGAATGAGATTTCGCTTACCATTTTCTGTAATATGTAGAATTTCTGAGTCGGAGGAGAAGAGAAATCAGTGTTGGCCGTTAAGAATTTCTGAAATCACTCTGGATTCTTCTGGTTTTCTCAGAGGGTGTGTTTTGCAAATTTGGTAGCTACACGGTTCAGTAAAGTATTACTCGCTATTTAAGAGAAATATTTGGGCTTATACTTTTGAGTTGTTGTGGGCCTAAGCCCACT
>JAYMTE010002735.1:0-10748 GCA_036897545.1 Pelargonium fulgidum
GCCCATATTTTCACCAAAAAACTTTAGGGTATCCATTTCAGAAACACGTAAAGTACAGGATATCCATCAGTAATTACCCCTTATCTATATATATATATATATTAACTACGTTTTCATCATTTGTTATTTACTAATTTGACAAGATGCCAAAAATAAGTCCAACAACCTTTGCTGAAGAGTTGATATCTCTTATGTTTTCATTTAATTCCTTAAAGATATAACCGTTTTAATTTTTATATGACGATGACAAGACATTTAGTAAGGTCGTGATGAGTATATATAATTGCGTATTCATATAGTACTCTCTGTGGAATTAATATTTTGGTTGTCCACCAACCTATACTTTACTACAAAAACGTATTGGTATCAATCTGTTGCGTATAGTCTATAGTTTAGGTCGTGGGGTTTTGAAAAATTGGCTCTATATATGGTGCTAAAAGCTCATAGTCTCACACATGGAGTCATGGAGACTATTTTTATTTTCCTTCTTCATGTATATATATGGTTTGATTCAAGTCACCCAAAATGTACCTACAAAATTGAAATTTGAAAATAAATAAACTCGTTTGAAAGTAAATTCAAGAAGTTGAAAACTGATTATTGATACATATAATTTTCTACGACAGTAGATGATCTTCAGACTATTCTTTTACTGGGCGAGTTAGAGGCATACCTTACACATCAAATTGATGCGTACGAGTTGTAAGATTTCACTGAGTGTTGATCTCAAAATTGAATTTGAGTGGTATGAGTGGCAATTCGTGTTTGCAGGTCGTATTTGTGTTAAAAGTTTAGTATTGTGTATTATTAAATGAGCTAACTTGAACCTCACCTAATCATTAAATAAGATAAATTACACGATAAAAACATGATCACTTATGAGTGAGCTCACACGACATGACACGACTAAGAACTAACACATCTGAATAATTATAATGAAAATTACACGTTACTTAAAACAAACAGGTTGATATAGAAAAGCAAACGAATTATATTTTCATTAAAACACAACTCTTTTCAATATCTACTCCAAATCTTGATTTTTGTTTCCCTTTTCGGAATAGGATTGATTTAGTCAATCAATTCTAACATTTTTACTTTGGTTAGAGAGTCTTAAAAATAGATAAACACGAAGAAAAAAAAAAAAAGAACATGTCAGATCTTGAAAACTTATACAAATGCCTTAGAGATCATTCTGGCTTCACATATAAAGATAATTGATTTGTATTATATACCCAAAAGTCAAAAAGTAGTGAGAATCAATAAAATAAAATCAATAAATACCTAATTTAGGAACATGCTACTATTTTTAAAGGGCATAATTGTATTTATTTATATTTATTTTCAATGGAAAAAATGGAAGCTTCGTAAATACAACAGAATAGTGTACTGGTGCAATACAGACACCACTAGCTTTTTACATATTTAATAAATAAAAAATGAAGCATATTAAATAAATATAGAACTTATTTTATTACATCCAAATCTAAAATAAATAAATGAATTAGAAAGTATCACAATCGCACCGCAGTTATCGCTGGATCTTCACATTCCCACTGTGGTTGCAGCTTCACTCATTAATTTACATAAATAATTTGGCTCATTAAATTTAATTAGTCAAATCATAATACAAAGTTTGGGATTATAGGACCTAGATCGATGTTTGTCTGACGAATTTACTTGTACATTATACGATAATATTATATGTTATGATTATTGTAAATACGATTTAATGTCGCGACATATTATTATCTTGTTTCAAATTTTAATTAAGAAAGTAATACATTACTGTTAGAAGAAGAAAAAATCGAGAAAATTGAAGTTTGCCCTACCACTTGAGCCAATTACATGAACACATAATTAAGCGAATCTAACAGCAGTAAAAGAAAAAAGTCAAAACAGTTGTGAAAGTAAACTGACTACAAATAGAAAAACGCTAATAATATATAAGTTTACAATACTATATTGAACTTTTAGAAATTGAAACATTAATTTACGACCAATATTTGATTTATGCATCAAAGAACTCCGATAGGAAATTTTTTATTTTGTACTATAAAATAAAGAATTAGAAAATGTCTAAAAATGCACGAGTAGAGTGCGCTTAGTCTTCTGACAGAGTTCTCAGAGTAACATTTATATAATAACAAAATGCAATAACGTTAAACTTGAAGACCTCATCTACCTAATCACATATATATAGTATATATTATTTTTTCTACAAAATTTAGTTGCATTTGTACTTTTATTTGTTTGTAATTTCCAATCCAATTGGTTCCCATCTCTATAGCTATAAACCTAACCCTCACATAGTCCTCTTAATTGACCCACCCATTGACATTAATATGGAGCAGCATGAAATATATTTTTTTTGAAAAAAAGATGGCCAATTTTGAAAAGCAATTTAAAGAAAGGAGTTGAGAAGAGCTGGTGGCAATTCAAAACTTATTTTATTAATCAAACATTTATTTACACTTCATGTCAAAAATTTATACATCGAGCGGTTGTTATTTATCGAGTCAACCGATTTTGTTAGGTCACAAATTTTAATGAGTTTTGTTACTACATTTTTATCTTATCATTAATGTAATTATGTAAATAATCATTTGATCCATTGATTTATGTTTACAGTTACGATAATTTCAGATGTGTGAAATTTTAGTTACCAAAAATGTCAGCCAAAGATCAAAAATTGACATCACCATCTCCCAAAAAGGAAAGGGACAGCTGTCGCGTTAGCGTGTGTCCTCACGGGTCTCACCGAGACCACAATAAATCCCACCACACTGAATAAATGTGACGCTACACTGTAACACACTCGAATCCTTAAAACCTCCTTAAACCCCACGCTCCACCGCTCGATCTTCATCAAGAATCAAATCAACGGCTGAGAACTCATCATTCCCTCACAGCCATGTAACCCTAGTTATAAATCTCAGCAGTAGTGAAACTACCATTTTGCCCCCGGTAATAAAAACCTTAAAAAGCCCGGCAATGCTGCTCTGTTCTTTGCCATTTCAGCCTCCTTCTCTTCCACTTCTCTCAGTGTCCTGAGAGATAGAAAAAAGATCGAAAATTTATAAATTTTTTCGTTTTGGGTTGATTCGGGTTGTTGCATTATTGGTCAAAAACTGCAAAGAACAAGAAAAGTCTGGTAGATTTGGAGGTTTCTGGGTTGGTATTGAATGCTGGTTCTTTGTTCAGGCCATTAGTGCTGCGTAGTAGCAGCAGAAGAAGAAGCTCAGTACAGGTCTCTTTTGGGAAGGTAAGTTTTGGATTTTTCTGGATTTGGGTTGCAGAGACCAGAGTTATGGAACCCAGAACAATGAAGCTTTTGTGGGTTGTGTTTGTTGTGGGGATTAATGTTCTGGGTGGCAAGTGGGTGAGTGGGTTTCATGATGATTTTGAGGATTTTAATGTGACTGAGGCTCAGTTTGATTATATGGAGGCTTTTGGGGTCTCCAAAGCTGCTAATGAGCTTATGGTTGGGCTCACTCTTATTCGTGGTGCTGATGCTAAAGGAGCAGGTATTGTTTGATTTCACTTCTGGTTTAGTTTTGGATAAAGTTTTGATCTTTTATTATGGTGTGGATTTAGTGAGTAATAAGAGATGATACATTGCTTTTTTCCTGAATTTGTGTACATGCAATTGGTTTTTGATTGGTGGGTAACTTGGTATGTTTTGCTTGGATTTGCTTCAGATCTCATATTGTTTTGTTTTTCTTTGAAAAAGGTATTTTTTATGAATAAGAAATTAATGTGTTGAGACCAGAAGTGGAAATTTTCAATCCAGAAATTTTGGGTGTTACTTAAAAAATACTTTACCCAAAAGTTCCAACTCTTTGCCTTTTAACTACTTGATTCAATTTTGTTATCATTTGCTGGCATATCTAGCTGTTGTCTTTTATTTTAATTTGTTGCATTGGATCTTCTTCTGTTTAGTGTCTGAAAAGCTACTCTGCATTGTAATTTTCGATCTTAAACTGTGGACTGTGGTATTTGGTGTCTTTTATTCCACATTGCTATTGTTTTATGGACTTATGTGTTGCTTGTGTGTATTGCTTATACAGTTTGTTCTGATGGAACATTGCCTGGATATCATATGCATAGAGGATATGGGTCAGGAGCAAACAGTTGGCTTATTCAATTGGAGGTTTGTGAAAGATACATCTAATTGGAAGAATCTTATTTATTTCAATCTGCTTTCTTTAGTATTTCATGCTTAATAGTGCTATTGTATCACTATCCCAAACAATTATGAAATTGAACATCTGTATGCTCCTGTGGTCATATTTTTATTCCCAAGAACTTTAGTGACCAGTTCAGTTTGGTGACATTTCTAATTTTCCATTTATTTCCACCAATATGGAGAAACACTACTTCTGTGTTATGTTATGTTATGTTATAACCCGAACATGAGTGGACTATAAACGGCATTATGAATTTCGTTTAACGCCCGGAGTTTTTACTCCAAATTGGAGCATCCTTTTCATTTTCGCCTTTTTGCTTATTTTAATATTTTATGCTCATTTTTGCATTAGTTTGAAGGTTTCAGACTTGTTCCATTATGTCATTACTATCCCTTGTTGACACTTGGGTCTGTCAAATGTGTCGTGGCAGGGTGGTGGATGGTGTAACAACCGTAGATCATGTGTCTACCGGAAGACAACACGACGCGGGTCTTCAAAGTATATGGAAAAGCAGATAGCATTTACAGGAATATTGAGCAACAAAGCTGAAGAAAACCCTGGTACGTTTTCAGATTTTTGTACTGGGCTATCAAGAGTAATCAGTTCTGGCCTCTGCTTCTTCATGGTTGTGGCATAGCTCTTATCTCTTACAAATGCAAGTCGGTTTTCTTGGTGCAGATTTTTTCAACTGGAATAGAGTAAAAGTTCGTTATTGCGATGGTGCCTCTTTTATGGGTGACAGTGAAGATAAGGTCAGGATTTCTCGCTGTTTACAGTTTCTGTGACCTATTGATATTATGTCTCGGTTTCCAAGCATACATGAGTTTGGCTCCTGTGGCAACCAATGCAGTATGAAGTATTTACTAGGAAACATATTGCCTGCCTAGAAAAAAACTAGGCATTTGACTGCTCAACCTTATCCAAGACGTGCCTGAGAACCTCCTCGGTGCTAAGCCTTCTTCCAGTGTTTCTATAAATTTCACTTTCACATTCTTTTAGTGATCTTTATGGAAGGCACATTATTTGTGTATATACACTATAGACTGGTAGGGACGGGAAATGGTCTTCATCTTTTGCAAATCCATATAAGTGATTAACTCAGTTTTATTATTTATACCATTTGGTTGAAAAAAATTCAGTGGACATATTACATACGGTTATGCACTGTCTACAATTTCAAGAACTTACCATTTACTTATGTGCATCCTATATTAAACAAAAGCGGTTCTGTTTTAGGTTTCACAACTGCAATATAGAGGACAACGTATATGGCTAGCGGCTATGCAAGATTTGATGTCAAAGGGAATGCGATATGCCAATCAGGTTCAAGATACTTTTTTGTCTTATTCTTTCGTTTCTATGGATTCATCTCCTTTGTGTCTTCATAGTCGTTGCATCTGTACTCATAGTGTTGAATTTCAGGCTCTTCTTTCTGGGTGTTCTGCTGGGGGCTTAGCTTCTATATTGCATTGCGATGAGTTTCGGGCATTATTTCCAAGAAACATTAGAGTTAAGTGCCTCAGTGATGCCGGATTGTTTCTCGATTCGTAAGTATCTAAATCTTTCATGCTTAACTGTGTCCTGCATACTAATGTATTGATTTGTTCCCGAGCTTATCGATATCTATTTCCTGTTGTGATGTAGGGTTGACATATCTGGTGGGCGTACCCTCCGGAAATTCTACAATGGTGTGGTTAACGTACAGGTACACAATCTTCGTAATATTTTTACATAAACAGATCTTTACAATGTCATGCAATCATTTCATAACTAGATGTAAATCAAAAGGTCAGTAAGGCCTCTTTCAAATCTTGCAAATTTAAGAGGGAGAAAAGTTGAATGGAAGTAGAGCTCCCAATTTGGTCTGAACCTGCATGCCCGAAATCCGTCTTGCATTTATGTGGGTTTGGGTAGGACGAAACAGACCCAATTGGTTCATGGGTCAGAGCGGATTAGGTCTGTCATGGAAGATGTGGATAGGGTTGAGCAACCCACACTCAACCCGGGCCTTTTCCATGAAAACCCCGACTTCCACATGAACCCACGCCTCTTGTGGATTGGGTTAGGGTTAAGGCTTTTTCAACTCAAACCCAAACCGAAATCTGGATTGCCAAATCTAAATGGAAGTACCTTTAAGAAGCTAGTTCAAGAACTAATAACGTATAAAAGTTGAAATTTGAGCAGAGTTGCAAACGTAATGTACATATACAAGCAGTGTGTCCATATCAAAACAATTCTTATGCTATTTAGTTATTGATCTTTCTTATTGAATTTTAGGTAATGCTGAACTTTTCTTAATATTTATGTGTTTGTCATCACAACATTATAATAAACTTCAGTTTGACTTCACTGTATATTACAGTTGATCTTTAAGCAAATCTGCAAAACATGCTTCTGTTTTTTATAGCTTCATTGTTAAATTTCATAGCTTACGTTTTGAATAGTTGCTGCTATAACCTTCTCATGTTATCTTCACACCCTAGCTTCCTGATAATTGTGTAAGCTTTTATGATTCAGTATCCTGTGTGGTACAATTTGAATGCTAATGGAACAGCCCTTAATTGTAACAGGGAGTGGGAAAGAATCTACCGCCAGGTTGTACTAGCCACCTTGATTCAACTTTGGTAAATTTTTAATCGATTTTCCTCGTGGCTATCCATTGACAATTTTCTTGCAACAAATTTTTCATCACTAACTCGCTCTTTTTTTCTAATCACCGCCAGTGCTTCTTTCCTCAAAACATTATCAACAACGTGAAAACCCCACTATTTATCCTCAATGCAGCATATGATTCGTGGCAGGTAATTTTCAATATCCTATACAGTAATAAGCTTAGTTCATTTATCAATCGGTATTGAGTAGCCTTCAGAAACGTGATGACATAGATTAATTTATGATTTCCAACCTGAATACAGATCCAATCCAGTTTAGCTCCAACATCAGCGGATCCCCATGGCACGTGGCATGACTGCAGATTGAACCATGAAAAGTGTTCTCCGTCACAGATCCAATTTTTGCAAGGTGATCTCCCGATACAAGAAACGACAATCGCATTCTATTTGATATTATGCTTATCAGGATACTTCTCCGTTAACAGATTTCAGGAACAACATGCTGAATTCGTTAAAAAGATTCTCTATGTCTAAACAAAATGGGTTGTTCATAAATTCATGTTTCGCTCACTGCCAAACTGAGAGGCAGGACACATGGTTTGCCGACAATTCTCCTGTCATTGCGAACAAGGTATGCCTTACATTTTCGTCATAAGCACATGCAACTGTTTTTGTAATTGCGAAACATTTCCACACCAGAGATTGTATAAAACATGTTCTAGGCTTAAACATTTCATGATGTGCACGCAGCCTATTGCTATAGCTGTTGGAGACTGGTTCTTTGAGCGATCAAGTGTCAAGGCCATTGATTGTCCATACCCGTGCGACAAGTCTTGCCACAATTTGGTTTTCAGGAGACCCTGATTTTCACCGATTGGCTCATCCTTATCGATCTTCATAGTCCCGTAAGTTACTCAAAAGATTGAACATTTGCAGTTTATACAATAATCGACAGAGAACAATAAAAAGGTTGCTGAAAAGGGCAGAATGTCATCAGCAGCAAGCCTTTTGCATTGCCAATTCTTGTAGCTTCATCAAAATTAGTCTCATTGCTTAATGATTTGTAATAGCTGTTTTATTTATTTATTCAGTGTTCAATGTAATTGTTTTGCTATTTCATTAGAGGCCACTTGATCTTTGTGAATGATATTTGTTGGAGATTGGAGTTAGAATTTTTGAAGTAGAAATGCTAAGTTCACATCTATTGTCAAAACAACAGCAGAGCTCATGGATCAACTGACAGATGTTTTTGTGTTAACTAAAACTTGAGGCATTGAGTTACTGAAAATGCAATTACATCAAAACTTGATAGGTATTGTTTTGCAGCTGTTATGGTTCTTTTGGACTTGAATTTGAATGAATGGTTGTAAAAATAATAATCAAACCATAGAAGCAAGTTCTTGCTCAAGCCCAACATTCCATTTCTTCACCAACCCACAAGCAAATGGGCTGCATAACTAGTCCAAAGGGCATATGAATCCTTCATAAACTAAAAAGTCAAAATGTCGAATGAGAATTAGTCTGTGTGCGGTAAAATATTTTAAAAATGCCAACTACGAGTTTATAGACCCGCTCGGGAACCTCATGATTCAGACCCAAAAAAAGTCCAAATGAAAATAGAGATGAAACTTGGGATTGAACTATTTGGCCAATAAGTCTCATTTATTTTTTCATATATAAAAAAAATCACATGATTCATACAACCTAGAATTTTTATTGCTACCATCATTTTTCTTCTAGAATCCTAGAAATTTTCAATTTCGCATAATTAATAATAATTATTTTTTTCCAACTCCATATATTCATATGATTAAATCAAGTCCACCCTTCTCTCTTCTCTTTATATGCTTTTCATGGAATTGAAAATCTGTCCACTATTATGTTCCAAACAAAAAAAGACAGATGATTCATTAATTAATTTTTCTATTTCTAATCATGCTAGAGTCATGCATGTTACTCTTAATAATGCCTTGTTTTTTTAATGAATATTATAATTAAACATGTATGTTGTAAAATGGATATAAATTATTTGAGTTCATATTGAGAAGATTTGGAAATCAATGGCAATGATTGGCTGTTTGTGGTTTGATTTCTTTAGTGAGAGAGAGAGAGAGAGGGGGAGAGGTGACTATTATGAGGAGAAAACAAAGTTATAGGAGAGATTAATTCATTGTTGCCATACCAATTTGGACTTTTGTTTTGTATTATTCTTGTAATTTAGTTCCATGTTGTTCCACAACTCACAAATATTTAATTTGCAGACAGGAATTATATTAAAATAAAAGTTTTTGTGTTAATAATATGTCTCATGTGAATGTTAAACGAATTATACAGACCGAAATATTTCTTCATATTTTCACTTTTATAAAAGACCGGTCCGAAGTCATTTGGTATGGTCCGAACTGGAATATGAATACCTTTAATTCTACAACTATAGCATACTCTCATTTGGATATTTTTTTTTTATCACCAATAAACAATAACCCACTTAAAATTAATTAAATCTTACTAATTTTGTATTATGATGTGTTCTTAGAAAAAGAGAGAGCAAAGATTCCAAAACATTGATATATAAAAAAATTGATGAAAACTAGCTACATCTCATCATCCTCTCAAGTCTACTATTTCATGGTATTTGCTAAGCTTAACAAAGACTTGTTGTCTTGTAATATTAATGTAGGGCCCTAAATTGGAAGACCCAATAATTTGGTTCACATGTGTGTCTTGGCTTTCAATTAATTGTTTTTCATACAAGAAACAAGAGAGACACTAAAATTAGGCAATATTTTAATTTTTGTTGAGCAAAGAATATGCTAATTATTCTGCTGTGCACATGGACAAAATATAATAATATTATGCACAGAGTTCTTATCAAGAATAGAAGATTATACATAAACATATTAGAATGGACCGTCCTCACATTTTGTGTTTATTGTATTTTATAATAAAGTCATAAAATTTCTTATTCGACTGGTGAAAGTTTATCAGAACAATTTAACTGGCAAATCGATTTTTTTTTTTTAATGTTTAGTAATTAGAGCTTAAGGTTATATGTAGACTATAATTGAAAAATGTTTAAATTTTGTTTGTTTGCTTCTTAGAAACATACATTTTTGTATCAGAGAAGTTCAACTCAAATAATTTTTTTTGTATCAAAACGAATCAATTTGTTGTTTTTTTTATAGGAAAAGTTAATTAGTTTGTTGAGTTTATTGTAATTGTCATTAAAATGAACTATTGATAAAATTATAAAAGTATAAAAAGCTAATAGTATGTAGTAGAATTGACAATTTGTGCTAGTATGTTGTGTTAAAAATGTCAAATACGTGTTATATATGTAAACACAAATATACAACATGGTTAATAATTTTGTTGGCGTGTTGCAGTACGACGGTTTTATTTAAATGAGAGATGATGTGAGTTGCAATTGACAATTCTCTATTTTTACTATCGCATTACAAATATTTTGTGTCCATATTATAAGTCCGATTCGTGTCATATTTGTGTTGTGTTTCGTTTTTCAAATACAGTATGTGTTTATTTTGTTTTATTGTTTTGTAATCCTTGAAAATTAGTAAGAGAGCACAAGAACTAGGCATTGAGGCTTAAAATCGACAAATTTTCACAATAAACATTAATTTATTAATCTCACACAATTTTTGTGATCTTAAGAAAAGGTCGGGATTCAAATCATACTTGCATCAAGAAAATAATTGGGCAAATCTTGAGTGCTTTCAAACAACTTTTGCCACATAAATAAATAATTAATTAACTCAGAAATATAGAAGTTACAAAGCTTGTGATTTAGACTAAAAAAATGTAATTAGTGATAACCAAAAACATATTTTTTCTATAACAAAACCAATGAAAATAAAAAATTGTCCCCACAAAATTAGTTTAAGGAAAAAAAAAAAAAAAAGAGGGGTTCACATTATTTGTTCACAAT
>JAYMTE010002736.1:0-10745 GCA_036897545.1 Pelargonium fulgidum
AATAAAATGTAAAAGAGTTATAACATAGGGTGGTTAAGTGTTGTGAGTGAAACATGAGGTAGTAAAATATAAATGAGTTAAAACATAGGGTGATTAAGTATAGTGAAATAAAACATGAGATAGTAAAGTTCATAAGAAGTATAACATAAAGTATATTTTCGTAATTATCTCCTTTAAATAAAAAAAAGAAAATACATTAAAAGAAACATTTATATATACCTGGTAAATGGTAATGCAGATGTGGACTGGGCCAAAAACACAAATATTTTTACCCAATAACTTTTTGCCAGTTCTAAGTAGAGCAGCCGAAACCTAATCCGTTTTTGGCGGATTTGGGTATGAATCTATCAACGCAAAAATGCGATTTACCCATGAAATAAAGACATCGGTCGAAGACTTATTAGGTATATTATTATTAATATATACCAGAGAATAGCTTTTGCTAGCTAAATTTAAGTTAGCCGGGTTCGGTTTGGGTGATTTATAACGATTTTGGCTTGGGTCAGGTCGATATGTTGGCAAAAATATTGCATTTTATGGTTAAAATCCAACCCGAAATTTTGCCACCTCTAGTTTCATTTCGCGAAAAAAAACACTTATACGATAAAATATTACAAAATACTAACGCGCGAGATCCTTGGCATGTTCCACATAAAATTTATCATCTGAATTGTCAGCTCTACGATTAAGTAATTACTGAAAAGGATCACATACATGAGTTGACTACTGTGTTTACTAAGGAGATGCCAATCATGTTGTAGTTACTGTTTTTGTATAAAAAACCATCTAACAGCTAACAAACTTGAGCTCATTTTGTAGTACAAAACAACAATTAAGGACTCCATATGATACAAACTGTGATACAGAGTATAGAGTAGCCATTTTATTTGGAGAAAACAAGCCATCATCATCATCATCAGCATCACCAACCATGAGCCTCCCAAGCCCTTCACTGTGCCTTCTCTTCCTTCTCCTCACTTCTCTACTTCACAAAACCACCTCTGCTTCCATTCAGGCAAAAGCATTTAATTTTCACTCCTCACTCTCTCTTTCTTTCTTTAATTCCTTCATAATGGCTATAATGATGATTTTATGATCTCATTTTTATAATTTTTTTTTTTGTGTAATGTGTAGTCTTATGTTGTGTACATGGGAGCACACTCTCATGGACCAGACTTGTCTTCCATTGAGCTCAATCAAGTCACTGACTCTCACTACAACTTTCTTGGATCATTCTTGGGAAGGTACAGATCATCAAATCCTAAAACTTTCTCATTTTTTCACATTCATTACATGATTTTACAATACAGTGTTATTTTAAACAGTCAAGAAGCTGCTAAAAAGGCCATGTTTTACTCCTACACAAGACACATCAATGGCTTTGCTGCGAATCTAGACGACGACGTAGTAGCAGAGATAGCTAGTGAGACCTCCGATCTGTTACACTCCTCTGTTTCTCTTCTGTTTCCAGTTACTATATACTATGTTTGTTTGTTTTTTGTAGAGCACCCAAAAGTGGTGTCAGTGTTCTTGAACCAGGGAAGAAAATTACACACAACAAGGTCATGGGATTTCATGGGACTTGAACACAACGGCGCGACACCTTCGGGATCAATATGGAGCAAAGCAAGATATGGAGAAGACACCATTATTGGGAATCTAGATACTGGTTTGAATTTTGATCATTTTCACTTCTTGCTTCTTATTTTATTTTCAGAAAATAAATGTGTGAATAAGAAATGTTTGTGAATCACATTGTCATGTCAACTTCAGTCCTCAAATGGATGGATCCAAATCAAGCATGTAATAATTAATAATTTGTGATTGAATCTTGACTTGCCCATCATTGACTCTCTCAACCTTATGTGCATTATAAAAATATCTTCTTAGAACATGATTATACTGAGAAAATTTTACTATCATTGAAATAAAGTAATAGGTGTCTTGGGAGCTAAACATGGAACTTGTTAGGCACATCATCAATGACAATTTTTCATTTTTCTTCATTAGATATGCTAGGTTAGGGTAGTTTCTTGGAAGAGTCTTCTGGCCTAATCCTACCCAATATTGGAGTTAACTTTATTTTTTTTCTTTCCTCTAAGAACTTGAAGATAGCCTTAGCTTGGGTTGAGCCAGGTGATTCAAAATAATTATTGAACAACAGCTAATTATTGCCTTTGACAATTTGAAATTGAAGTATACACCACAATTATCATTGCTAAGTTATTATATTGACATGGGAAGATAATTGAGCAAACTACAAAAGCCTTAAAATTTGGCCTCTAATGGCTTGTGATTGAAATGGTGATATAGTTTAATATATGTACATAAATTAACATTATTCAAGTGTCCTTTGGTTTCACTTTTTTGGGTTCAATGGCATTGTCTGTGGATAGGTGTTTGGCCAGAATCTAAAAGCTTTAGTGATGAAGGGTTAGGACCAGTTCCATCAAGATGGAAAGGAATCTGTCAAAATGACACAGATGCTAGTTTCCATTGCAACAGGTCAGTTACATCTTTTTCTATTTCATAGTGATGATCTTTTCATTTCTTGGATAAGAATTTTAGTGACCAATTTCATTTGAACATTGTTTGGCATCTATATGATGGTTGGGTGGGTATCACCATCACTGTCTACTTTATGGAATCTATACCGAAATTTAGTTTTTATAAAGTCGCGAATTGAATATTCAGTCTCCATTGATGGTGGGACTAATTGGGAAGAAGAAGAATAGTATCATCCATAAAGCACTTTCATTTGGAAAGTTTATTGTAAAGCTGAGCTACATTATGTTTGTCAACTAAGAAACCAAGTAAAATGGTCATCTATAAAACAATTAAGTGTCTTGTTGTAAGTAATGCTTTGTAATCGATGAAGTGTTTTGGGATATGTTATTCTGATATGGAGCACAAATCACCAAAGCATCTCATATTTGACTCATTATGGTCAGATTTGCTGCAATATTGTTATTGTTATGTAATGACTACACTAGCTTCTATATAAAAGTTTTGAAGGTAATTAATCTTCAAGTGGGAATAAATAATGTTCTGCAACATGTAATTTGTTTGTTTTGTGGTCCATTTTGGATCTTTATTTAGTGTTTGTAGTCCAAAACTGGAACATTAGAGCATTGTTTATGGTTGGATTAGAAACTGATCAGTGTATTGTATTCAAAAAGAGTCCTTCAGATTTAGCTTCCTCTTTCCCAACATGTCACTTCCTATGGCAAAAAACCCAGCAAATAGCAATAAGTTTTTAATGTGAAACCATATGCTAAAATTGTTGCATCAGTAAATTTATGTCTGATCTTAAGGTTTGTGTCAAACAATGCAACATGTGAAACCATATGCTAAAATGAAGGGTAATGTGAATGTTTAGGAAGCTAGTTGGAGCAAGATACTTCAACAAGGCCTATACTGCTGTGGCGGGGCAGGTTAACTCCCCGCTTGACACTCCCCGGGACAATGAGGGGCATGGCTCACACACTCTATCCACAGCTGGTGGTAGCTTTGTGGCAGGGGCTAGTGTGTTTGGCTATGGCAAAGGAACAGCGAAAGGCGGGTCGCCAAAGGCCCGGGTTGCAGCCTACAAGGTCTGCTGGCCTCCTGTGGGAGGAAATGAATGCTTTGATGCAGACATTATTGGAGCCTTTGATGCTGCAATTCATGATGGTGTTGATGTCCTCTCAGTCTCTCTGGGAGGTGATAGCACAGCTCTTTTCAATGACAGTGTTGCCATTGGCTCCTTCCATGCTGTCAAGCATGGCATTGTGGTCATTTGCTCAGCTGGCAATTCTGGTCCTGCTGAAGGTACTGTCTCCAATGTTGCTCCTTGGCAGATCACAGTTGGAGCTATCACCATGGACCGCGAATTCCCAAGCTATGTTGTTCTTGGCAACAAGATGATCTTCAAGGTTTGTTTAAGACTTTTGAATTAAAATTTTGATTTATGTATTAACATATTAACATGTGGCATGTTTTGTTACTTTTGTATTCAATTAGGGACAAAGTTTATCTGCTAAGGCCTTGCCTAGGAGCAAATTCTTCCCAGTTATGAGCTCTGCTGATGCTAAAACAGCTAATGCGACATCACAAGACGCGTAAGCACAGAACAATCTGTAAAAGCAATTAGTACTTATTGATTGAAAACTTGAAATTGAATCATATTTACAGGATGTTATGCAAGGCTGGAGCGCTGGACCACGAGAAGGCGAAAGGGAAGATACTGGTGTGCCTTAGGGGAGACAATGCGAGGGTGGACAAGGGTCAGCAAGCAGCTCTGGCAGGCGCGGTAGGGATGATTCTTGCAAATGACGTTCTCGCAGGGAACGAGATCATTGCTGATCCTCATGTACTCCCAGCTTCCCATGTCAACTTCACCAATGGTGCTCATATCTACAAGTACATCAATTCAACTAAGTAAGCCACTGAAACTATATATACATATAGTACATTTTCTTGTTATGGAAATGATCATTTACATGTGTAACAGATCCCCACGAGCTTATATCACGCGCGTAAGAACGCAGCTAGGCGTGAAGCCAGCGCCTTTCATGGCAGCTTTCTCATCCAAGGGACCTAGCAAGATTACACCAGACATCCTTAAAGTAACTTTCTTCTGATTAGTCATTTGTATCGGATACAACTGAGACATTTATATATATTGAATCAACGCGAACGTTCTTGTTTTCAGCCTGATGTCACAGCACCAGGAGTGAATGTCATAGCAGCCTACACAGAAGCACAAGGGCCAACAAATCAAGTCTATGACACACGACGGGTCCAATTCAACTCAGTATCCGGGACCTCGATGTCATGCCCTCATGTCTCAGGCATCGCCGGTCTTCTTAAGACCCTTTATCCAAGTTGGAGCCCTGCAGCAATCAGATCAGCTATCATGACAACAGGTAATAAATTAAGTAGCTAGTTAACTACTAGCTAGCTCATGTTTTGGCCTAATGACATTGTGAACATTCGATCCTGACCTGTGTTGTGTTCGGGCTATCCGTGACAGCCGGGACACTGGACAACACAATGGAGCCAATCCTGAATGCATCCTACAACAAGGCAACACCATTCAGCTATGGAGCAGGACATGTGAGACCAAACAGTGCAATGGACCCAGGTCTAGTCTATGACTTGGGACTCAATGACTACTTGAACTATTTGTGTGCCATAGGGTATGGTGAAGCACAAATCAAAGCATTCTCAGAGGGTTTCTACAAATGTCCATTAAAGCCCATAAATCTTGCAAGTTTCAACTACCCATCCATCACTGTGATCAATCTGTCTGGGTCAGTGACTGTGACCAGAACAGTTAAGAATGTTGGGTCTCCAGGTACTTACAGAGTTGGTGTGATGCAACCCAATGGAGTTTTGGTAGATGTGAAGCCAAGAAAATTGAATTTCAGAGAGGTTGGTGAAGAGAAGAGCTATAGTGTGAGAGTGAAGGCTAAAAGAGGAGCAACTAAAGGGTATGTGTTTGGGGAGTTGGTGTGGACTGATAGGGTGCACTCTGTAAGGAGCCCTATTGTGGTTGAGGCAGTTTAGTAGATGTTAATTGCCTAATTAACTTGAAATTATTGGATTAGCAATGGGCTAACATCTATTGTTCAGCAAGTAAGTTGCTAAATTTAAGTTGATTGACAATAAAAGAGGAAATAATGGGTTTCACTATCGTATTCGTGTTGTGAGTCATTGTTTGTTTGCTCTACGGCACAACTAATAATCGTTTTGCATAGTCTAACATGAACACCACATTTGACATGATTAACAAATGGGTCGCATTGACATCATAATTGATGCAAATATGATACAACACATTCTGCCCGATATAACCAACCAGGGATGAATGCAATAAGAAGGTTTGGGGTAGTTGTCCTCACAAAATTGTTTTATTTCTTGGAACACTTCATATTTTTCTTCAAAATTTTTTTTTTTTTGAATTTGTGTATGTTATTTGATAATTCTAACTTTTGCCCTCCACAATATTTTTGAATTTTACTTGAACAGTTTAATAACTTTTTATTTATGTTATTTGTCCCCCACAAAATAAAAACGCTTAATTCGTCTCTATAACTAATTCTATTTAACATGCTTAATACGAATATACGATAGTGGAGATTACTAGAGAAATAAACATGATAATCAAGATTTAACAAAGAATTACAGAAATTACAATTCTTTTAGATAGATAGCTACCCAAAATACATGAAACATGATGATGATGAGTTCATGGTGCTTCTGTACTCCATTAGCCCAATCATGAATCATCATCACCATGGGCATGCATGCATGCATGCATGCATCCCCATGCCACTCAAAAGCAACACTAGTACTTTCGGTCTCGGCTCGGCTCGGCTAGGCTAGGCTCAGCTAAGCTGATCCAGCTTCAATACCAACCCTCTCGGAAATTCTACGTATGGATAAGCCATGGGTTGCTCCTCTTCTTCCTCAACTCTCCATCTGCAAATATTTATATAATTAAATTGAATTGATTAATTAAATATTTAAATTAAGTAGATCTGGCTATCCGTGCGATGCATCATGTTCGTGTCCTGTGGAAGGTTGTGCGTTGACAACTCAATACGAGCACGACACGTTTGATTATCATGATGCATGACCCGGCACAAATACGACACGATTATGAACACGATGACTAAATGAGTGATCAGCAAGACTCAACACGTTTGACTTATTATTAAGACTCATTTACAATTGTACTATTAATTGTGCGTGTTGGACGTGTCACAACACGATTAGATAATCGTACGTGCGTAAACACGAAGCAATTACAAAACATGTGAAGTCAAACATGCAAATAAATTTTGTTACGACATGAGTTGCCCGCTCTAAAAGCACTTGAAAATGAATTGAAGCTTTGGAAAGTACCTAAATGTCTGTACGAGGTGGTGGAGGAAAAATGCAACTTCAACCTTGGCAAGTTCAGATCCTGGGCAGCATCTTGACCCTCCACCAAATGGAGTAAACTTCTTGCATGTTGGATTTTGATCTTGATTCTTATTTAATTAAATAAATACAGAATAAAAAATATAATCAAATTCTTCACAAACCAATATAAATTAATGTTTTAAAATAAAATAAAATAGTAAATACCTCCCATCTCCAAGGATTGAAATGGAGAGCATTGGAATGGAGAGATGGGTCCAAGTGAACGGCACTCAAAACGGGTAGGACCTTCCATCCAGATGGAATTACGTAATCTGAATATTTTAATTAAAAGACAAAAAGTCATTTATTTATTTTATAAAATAAAAAAACAGATCGATCATAAGAAAAGAAAGTACATATATAGACTACAGAAAGCTCTTTTCATGTTTGCTTATATTTATGTATAAAAAGCAATAACTTAGACAGTGATGCTACATTATAATATTCCACCAAAATCATCAACTTTTTTTCTACCACTAAATTAATATTTGTTATAAGTTTCTTTTTTTTCGATAAAATAATACACTTTTGTTACTGTAATTCAACAACAGTACCTCCAAATTTGACATCTGTGAGGGCCTTTCGGTGCACGAATTTTACGATGTTTCCATATCTTAAAGCTTCGTTGATAACCTACGTTCAAATTTATATTATTAGTAAAAATTTATAAATTAAAAGTGCCATCATGGAAACCAGCCAAAAGCTATGTCAGAAAATAAAAAAAAGGTTTCAAGTCATAACCAATATAAAAAGCAATCTCAAATCTGAACAAATACAATAATAATAATAATAATAATAATAATACAAGGATCATACATTGTGGGTGAAAACCATCTTCTTATAATCATCCCAGTTCAAATACTCATCTTTCTCCTTCATGCTCCTTATCTTCTCATGCTCCACCTATATAAAAAAAATGTAAAAAGCGAAAATGTTTGTAAACATAGGAAGATAAAAAAGAATTTCAACCAAAAAATTATAAATTGAGACTTAATTAAACTAATGAAGGGTTGTGATCATTTCCTAATTTGACATATCTTCGTAAATTTGTACGCATAGAGTATCTCATTGAATCCATTTCATGTGGTATACAATGAGACTCGTTACGCTTTATATCTATCAAGAAAATACAGTTAAATTATCGGTCAGGTTTAAAAAAAAAAAATAAATGTTACCAGCGACAAAAAATCAGTCAAGATACAAAATAAATAAATTCGAAATGTCGTTTGGCGTCTACACATTTATAAAACTAAATTGTGTTAATTTATGAGTTTACATCATCTCGTTAGTATATGATTAAATACGATGCCATGAAAAGTTTGGATGAGATTTTATATATATGTAAAGTGGTTAATTGATTGGGTATTCAGCTTTCCTATGACCACAACCTCACTAAAAATAAGATTCGAACGTAGCTGATGCTGGTACCAACCCTAAAGAACTTTAAGCAAGTTACTATTGTTGTTAAAATAAATAAATATATATTTTTTTTAAAAAGAATTGGATATTATGGGCAGCTACTAGTACCACTGAGGAAATGAAAAAAGAAAATGGTGGGTACGTAGCTATCTATATATATCTATATAGAATTACAGATTAGATGTTACCTTTAATTGTTCCAATGCAAGAGGCGAGTGAGCAAGAAAATGCACCACCATCATCATCAACAGCGACGTCGTTTCGTAGCCACCCAATAGAGCATCCAAAACGAAACTCACTTTTTCATCTTCCGATAACGTATCAGCTCCCAATAGTATCTCCAAAAAATCACTTCTCCTACAATCCTCACCTCCATTTCTTCTTCTTTCTTCTATAATTGCTTTCACACCTGAGCATATCCTCCTCCTAGCCTGTAAAGACCATCCATCACATGCTCTCATTCCTTTTTCACTTTCTTATCACATCAAATAAAATAAGAATGCCGGAATCTCAGCCATAATTTATTGGCTGAGACTATTATTAAAGAGACAGTAAATGGATTTCGACAGGCGTTCCACGCTCACAAATTCAATAAAACGGAAATATGAGTTAATTGATGATGTGTCATCACTCATTGACGAAGAGTTTCAGCGGATAAATCATGTCTAAGATTTTTTTTTCTTTTAAAATAATAAATAAAAAATAGTTGACATTTACGCACCTGAACAGCTCTTGCATATGGAGTTCCAGGAATGTATATTGGCAACGAAATGAGACCTCTCATGAACAGCAAGAAATCTTCAAGAATCATAGTGGTTTGTGGCTCTTCAGGTCTCAAGCCCAGCACTTGCTTCACTATTACGTTGAATGTGAACTGTACTTGTTTTTGTTAGTCAACAAATATTGTTGTTTGATAGATTGAATATTAATGTAACTACTTATGTACCTTCCTGGCTTCTTGGCAGAAGATGACACGTGAGTTTTGTTGTTGTTTCCATGAGTCCAGAGTGGTGATGATTGTGGTTTCGATGTCTTTGAGGAAGTGGGGTTTGGATTTGGTGATGGTGACGAGAGAGACGGCCACATTGCGGAGACGCTTGTGGGTGTCTCCGACGGCCACCAGCATCGAGAGGCGGCCAAGGATGCCGTGGATGGGCTTCGGGTAGCTACACTCGAACAACTTGCCTTCGTTTTGTAGTACGAAGTAGTTGAGCTCCTCGTCGCATGAAACTATGGTCGGAGAGAAGAACAAGTGCGATTTGAACACCTTCCCGTACCTGAAATCGATCAATCAAGCAATCCAACATCGATCGTCAGAAACATAACGATAGTAGTGAAGAGCCAAGGGTGGGCACTAATATGCAGTTGCTTATGCCACCCTCAACTCTTCGTAACAATAGCAATGAACAGCTGAGGGTGGGCACAAATAGACAGTTGCCTATGCCATTCTACAGTATTGATTTATTTTAACGAGCATCTCAGTTCAATTGTTGTATGTCATCATTCCGAGGCATTGAATATCATGTTTTGTCGCCTATTCATATTCAACACCCTGACTCCGCTGCTGGGTCTCAAGCAGCTTAAGACGCATGATCTCCGAGAGGTATTGCTTTCAAAGGAAAAGAAAGAGAAGTAGAAGACTTGCCTGGAACAATGGTGTTGAAGAAAGGAGCCAAGAGAAATGGAAGGGTGGGGTTTCAAGAAAGCTAGTGTTTGGCCAAGAAGAGGCCAACCAAAGGAGCCTTTTGGGAGACCACCACCACCACCATTATTGAGCTTGAAGAGCAACAAGGGCATGAAATGGTTGAAGATGATGACCAAAGCCAACACCACACCATTTCCTAAAATAACTAGAAACCAAAAACCTTCCTCTCCCACTGCCATATATGCTCTTATAAAATAAAAATAAAAATAAAAACCACTACTTGTGCTAAAATATATTTGTTGAAAAAATTAGAATTGATATTTGGGATTGTTATGAGAGTTTATGGGGGAAGAAAGTGAAGTTAGGTTCGCCAATTGTGTTGGTTATATATAGAGATAGTGGAGGAGTGAGATCATTGAATAAAAGGAAAGAGGAAAGCAAGAACACTTTATTTCTTTTCTTTTTGTTTCTGAGAAAATAACTGTGGGTAAAATTTGCTTTATCAGATGGAAATCAGACAGCTTAGGAAATGAAAATTTTAATAGTACCGACCTTTTCTTTTTCTTTCTGCATCCCTAGTAGTAGCTAGGGCTGTAGAAGAGAGACAAGCTTCAAATATTTACGTGTAATAACCACTGTATTCAAATTATTACATTTGGGAAAAATATTTTTTTATGTATTTTTTTTTACATGTATAATTGATATTATTAATGAAAATATTTAATGTAGG
>JAYMTE010002737.1:0-10744 GCA_036897545.1 Pelargonium fulgidum
AGAGGTGAATTGTTACTTTTGTGTTCCTTTGTTTCCAGTTTCGGAAAAAGAGAGAATAGAGTAAGGTATAGCTAAGAATTTGTAATTACAGGCTTTTCCTGAGTAGGGTGTTATAAACTCCTCTTGAGTAAGAGCCTTCAGTCTTTTGTAGAATGTAGAAGTTCGGTGTTATTGGAAGCTTGGGGTAAAGTAACAATGACAGTGTATGAAGTCAAGCTTTTGTTTTTAGGTTTCCGGTTCTACTAGATAGTAAAAAAGATGTTAAAGGAGTTCTAAATAGCTAAAGGGAAACCGCGGTGTTTGTTATGAAAGACAGGATCAAGTACATTTCTTTTAGGAACTTCGAACCCAAGTAAAGTAAGAAAATCTATAAAAAAAATAAGAAATTCGTTTTTTGCAAGACCAAAAGCCGGGAGTTTCCTTTATTAGTACTATAGGTATTTAGGGCAGATAATAAGTAAGGGGTCGTTTCCTCCGGATTCCGTGTCACCAAAATTAAGAAATTCTTACGAGCTATGAGTTGCGTGGGATCTTAGGTAGGTTATAAAAAGGCTCTTTACAAGGTATATCTAGGATTCTCTTTCTTGTTGTCATGAGGTAAAGCTAAGCTAGGAAAAGAATAGTACTAACTAGGAAAGTTGCTCTGTGTTGTAGCACGAAGTTCTTCTTAATTCCATGGGTTCTTTTGGGTTCTAAAGAAGAAGTTGGTCTATCGAATTAGAAAGCATGAAAAAAGGTGTTATCTACAAAAGCACTGCGTACTATTGAATTACAGAGACTGTTAATTAGATTGGTAAGTTTAGAACAAGTGATTATAGTTCGATTGAGTTTTAAAGGATGAATTGGTACAGCAAGAAAATTGACTGGTTCAGGAAATCTTACATACCCTTGGGAAAGCATTAACACTACCAACATCCCCTTAAGGAAACTTTTTAAGCCTCTCTTTCTGTAAGCGCCCTTGAACACAGAAAAGCAAGTAGCCAATCAGCTAAACAACCTTAATTCGGGAAAAAATCAATCCCAAAAACCCTTTCTAGTAAATACAAATAAAATAACCAGAACGTAAAGTTTCCAATGCCTTTCTTTGAAGTTGAAGTTAAGCCCTTTAATGAAGCTGTTTTGTACATTTAACTCATTAATTTTCTTATATTTCCAATTCTTCCAAAAGCCTTAATACTTAGAATTACTTAGATTTTCTATTCCTATTCGGGATACTATAAAGACAAAAGAGCTGGAAAAGCCTGCCCGTAAATTAACTTCCCTTTGTTAAACAGAGATACCTGGAAGAAGTCAAGACCCAGCAAGAGTAAGAGTCCTGAGGTGTTGCCAAAGCTATCTAGGCTAGTGTAGTTGGAAGGTCTTAGTCGACGGCTAATGAATGGCAAGCAAGTGAAAGCATTTGCCAGTGAAGGTGAAAGCAATTGCTGCTGAAGTCCAAAGCTGTTGCTCTGTATTTGCTATCGAGGGAAGGGGAACTCAGCCAAGCTGTATCTCTTTAGTCCATCTGAACCAAGTTTTTTAATTACTTTTGTCGGTATATGAAACATAAAAAATCTTATACATACAACAAACAGGGTCTACAAAAGAATATTAAGTCATTTAAAGAATAAGAATTGAAAACATAAAGAGTACATGGTTATCTAGTTTTCGATCTGAACAAGGGACTTCTATTTCATATAATGACTCTCTCCTCCTTGTATTAGTTACAGTACAGAGACAGTAAGTTCCCTCTCAAATGAATCAGCATTCGTTTTAGCAGTTATTGAAACTCTTTAAAACGTATAATTTATAGAGTGTAGGATATATATTAAAGTAACTTAGGAAAGACTAAAGTAGGAAAATCTCTAAAATAATTGAAATACGTTAGTTTTTACGGAACAAGGTTATAAACTAAGCGTAACTAAGTCAGGAGCACGTCCCCATTCACAATCTTTTGAAGCGGGCAGTCCAATGTATATAGGATCCTGTAAGGTACTTCTAATAGTTTTCCCTTTCTATTGTTAGTTAGACTTTAAATCAGCTCTTTGCCCTTGGTTAACAAATCCTTTGGAGCTAGAAAGGGGGAGTCTGTCTACTTATTGCTCCCAGCTTTTTGTTTTTGTACTCTAGTTGTATATAAAGGAATATAGAATAAGCTTTAAAATACCGGAGTTCTTCCTTGAAATAGGATAATTCTAAAAAAAGAGATTCCATAGGAAAGATATTAACTCTAGAAGCCTTTGGTATACAAAAAACAACCAACCCATTCCTTACTAGACCTACTAATCCAGTGATAAATGAAATAATTTGTGCATACTTTGGCAGTATTCGGTTTAATCCTCAATCCTTTTCCCAGCCCTTATTGAATTGAAAAGTATTTACTTAAATGTAAGATATAAAGGTTTTTATTCCCGATCCAGTTTGAAACGAGGAATTCTTAAATAGGGGTTTAGTTTAGTATGGGAGTAGTTTCTTCCCGATTCTGTGCTACTAAATTTAAGAAATTCGTCCAAGTTCTCTTGATAGGATCCGCTATTAGGATAGGTGCAAGTCAAAGAAACCTATCCATTTTAAAGTAAAAAGAGTAAGATACGGATACAGAGTACAGGTCTAGCCCATAAGAAGAGCATTCCTAAGACAGGTTATAACACCCAGATAAGTATAGCAGCTAGGAAAGGAAAGAAGGTTTAGGCGATAAGATATAGACTGGGAGTATAGGGCCTGAGTAAGAAACATTTTTTCTTTGTAGTAACAAACAAGTTATGAAATAGGTTAAGTTCTTTATGTACAAGTGTCCCAGAACAGGTGATATAACTCATATAGATGATGGAAAGAAAGTAGCTAGAAAGAAAATTCCTTAACGTTTTTGGTATTTTAAAAGTAGTTCAGTCACAAGGAAGGCCTAAAAAGCTATAAGGCTATCCGGATAGAGGTACAGAAAAGGCTACAAAGGTTTATACTATAAAGATAGAGAAGCTAAGACTAAGAAGATAGGTAATTCTGAAGAGTAAGAAACAAGGTATTATGATAAATCGGGTTTTGGTTATTAATGTTAAGGATATTTTCCAAGTACAAGTGTTTACTATATGGAGATAGAATCGGGGTAAAGTCTAAACAAGGAAGTCTGTCAATATAGAACTAAAAGAAATCCAAGGCAAGTTTATCCCGTGAATAGGGGAAGTCTAACAGGTAAGTCCCCATCCATCAACAAGAACTGTAAAACAAGAGGAGTTTCTTAACCTAAAAGAGTCCGTAACAAGTCTATTAAGCCAATCTAATTCTTAAGAATTTGTTCGAGAGGATATCCTTACTTCGAGTTCTGGGTCCCCTAGATAAATAGGAATTTGAGTAAGGAAAAGAAGTCTAGGATAGATTAGGAGAGTTAAGTCTTAGCTATTCTGGCTTTTGAGATAGAAATGAAGTTGTTTTTATAAGATAATAGTAAGGAGGGAGTTTAGTAAATTCTGTTTTCACTGATCAAGGTTATAGTTATAAAGACTAAGAAGGTTAAGCAGATAGAGAGTACAGCTCCTAAGAAAGGTCTAGGTATCAAGAAACAGGGAGACATAAAAACAAGAAAGCAGGCAATAAGAGTAAGAGTATGAAAGCAAGATTGACAGTGCCAGCTCGAACCTAACTTCGGTTTTGTAAGTATGTAAAGCAGTAGCTAAAGCAAGAAAAGGACAAGTATTCCACTTGCTTTCTGGCAGGGTAGAGACCGATCAGTTTAAGCCAGTAATTGAATCCAATCTATCTAATCTAATAAAAGCTAAAATGAGTTCCTGTTTAAAGGAGTAAATGAATTCTTGGTTTCTTTGTAAAGCGAGGTACTTCTTAGAGAGCCTAAGTCTTCTGTATTAAACTGTCGCTTTCTTGGTGTACTAATTCAATTCCTAACTACAAATCCACTATATTTTATTTAGTACTTCCCTCGAAATTAGCGACATAAATGAAAACGGGTTAGAGAGGGGAGACTCAAATTCAGCGTAGGTTTGAATCCCGTGGGTTTTGCACTGAGGATCAATTCCATTTTTGACTGCTTCCATAGTTTCTCTAAATTATGCACTTTTTACCGTATTTTTACCCTTTTTCGAAGAAGAAAATAGCTTAATAACGGGTTTTTTTAGATCTCCCTTTAAGGATAGGGCGGACTAATAAAAAGTGCAGCTTTCCCGGAATATACGCGGATTCCCCCTTTTGGTTTCAGAAATGAGAAATTCCTGCTAATTTGAAGTTAGTCTAATACTGGTTACAACACTACTTGTTAAAATAGAAAAAGTAACCTTTATAAGATAAGGGGGCACCTTTTTATTAATTATAAGTGTAACCCACCCTAGTACTTACCCAGTTTTATGCCAAATAGACCCGGGTTCTAATTTCGAGAATCTTTGCAGACTTCTAAGGTCCTCGTGTCAAGGTAACAAGATTCGAACCACTAATCTAAAGCAAATAAGATTCTATTTTTTTTTAGAATAACATAACCTGTAATCATACTAAGGATCAGCGACCTATTAAACTTGACTCAGCACCCCGGTTAGTATAACTCAATCTCTTATGGTATGGAAAACCCTTTTTTTGGGGTTAGTTTTCATTACTGGGATTAGCTTTACAAGGGATTTACCTTAGATTTTCCTTTTTTTGACCATTACTGTCTCTTCTTGCTCCTATAATAATGAATCAATAACTTAGATAAAGAAATTTTTGAAATAGTTTACTCTAGAAACAGAAGAAGTGAGTAGCCGAGATAGAACTTCCGTAATTCTTAAATCAAATTTGGAAATAACAAGAGTTCCAGTCGACAAATCATTACATTTACTGCGAGCTTTCTTTAGTGAGTTTATCTTGTGACTCGAACTTTGACATTGAATCCATTAGCGGCCTGACTTTACCAACCAAGCCCTGATGGAACTGTTCACTTCGACTCGCGAATTGATCGCCCCCTACACTTTCCAAGAAAAGAGGATAAGGCGACAGTGGAAACCTTCTTTGCCTTTCTAGGCTTTTTATACTAGATCCCATAAACCGCCCGGAATAGTTCGAGCCCTTTTTATTAAACCTAGTTTCAGGAACTTCTTTTAGTTATAAAACTCCTTTCTAGATAACTAGCTAATTCTAGCTAAGCTTATGGGAATACCCCGCGCAAAAAGATAGTACCTCGTTTATAACTTAGGAACACCTCCCTTTACTTTACACTTAGGTATTACCTGCTAAAAACCCTATAACCTAAAGAAAGAGCCTTTACTTTGTATTTTATAAGAAATTCGATCCTGTTCTGTAGAGAACCTGCCGGACCTAAAATAAAGGGAAACTTTTTAGAAAGAGGCTTCAAAAACCCAAAAGGATAGAAGTATACACTCGGGAAATCTTATAACAGCTTGCGAGGCTAGAACTACATACACTATAACAAGGCCTAAACTAGAAACTCTTCTGCCTGAACTTATAAAGGGTTATACACCCGTTTTGACTAAAGCTGCTTTTTATTATATTATTATACAGTCTAATCTAAGAAGTCACTCTCTTTTTTTAGTAGACTGGATACTAACTAAATCCATGGATAGAATTATTCTAAGGGCTCGTGTACTCCTATAAAACTTGCAGTCGGTAAAAAGTCTAAAAAATTAGGAAATTTGACACCTAAGACAAGGGTTGAGCCAATTATTTTCTACAGGACAAGGAAGTCACCGGGGTAGTCATCGACAGAGTTCTTTTATATGTACTCTCGATCGAATAGGAGTTTATACTAACTTCAGAGCCAAGTTTATTCTTTGAATGGGTCCTTCCCTTTAAAATGAAGTTTTAGAGAAAATGCAAATAAATTTCTTTGAGTGGTCAAGTCCGAAATAGGTATCAACGAGCTCCTTATTCTGTTATTTTATCCTGGGGTACTGGGTTTTTTACCCATTCTATTAGGTTTTAGTTCACTGTCCTAAAAGGTTTTTATATACTAAACTTCGACTCTTACATTACTTGGGTATTCTAGAGAACGAGTTCTTTCGCAGGGAACCTTAACAGTATAAAACTGCACCCCTTTTGATTGACTAAAAACAACTTCTTTTGGAATTAGAAATAGAGTTTTGCTCTAAAGTACTTGAGAACCCCAATTCGGAGTAGGATCTCCCCTATATTATGGAAAGCAAAAAGAAATTAGTACATAATAAAAAACCTTCTGTATGGACTTTTCGTAAGCTTTTTTTAAGGAGGTTCTTTTTTTCTAGTTTAAATGGGTATACAGAGATACGATATAACCACCAAGATATTTTTCTTCTGCCTTATCTGACTTAAATGAGTTGGATTTCTTTTCTGTCTTTGTGTACTCTGGATTTTCTTAGGTTTCTTAGCAAGAGTAGTAGGACCAGGAGGCACAGAAGCAAGAGAAGCTTTAAGGGAACCAGTAGGGGTCTTATAACCTAGGATGTTATAGATACAGAGCTTCTTGTATTATATATTATAGTGGTAGCTTCTAAGCAGTTTAGTTTGTATTATAAGTATAGGAGTTATAAGGTATACCCCTCACTGTGCTATGAGTTTATCGATTGCGAGGGTAAAGCCTTAATAGGAGCGGGAGATAGTCACGAGCGCGAATTTACTATCTTTTTTGAAAAGTGAAAAAAGTATGAACTTTTTCGAAATGTAAATACCCTACATTTTTCCAAAAAACAGGCCTAAACTCGAGACCTTATAGAGGGAAACCCCTCTTCCTGTTCAGATTTGGACTACTGTAAAAAGAATCAACCCTAATTTGTTAATAGAGCGAGCTTCCTTTTTCGAAAAAAGTAGGAGAGCCTTATACGTAAAAGGAATAAAATGAATCAAACAAGCGGAAGGGGGCCTTTCTTATATATATTCATTATACGCGCGCGAGGGCTGACCTCACATGAAAGAACTGAGATTTTATGACTTATTTTGTTCTAAAATGATCTAGTTTCTCTGTCTCTACTTTCTAGATTCATTTCTTGTCTTTTCATTGAATTCCTATAGAATCATTGCTTTTCTTGTCTGAGTTCCTCTTTTCAACTGGTTGATGCTATTCATTTCAATGTCTTGACCTATCTCATAGTCAATCATAGAATTTCCTCTCTTCTAGGAATTGGTAACTCCTAGAAGAACCTTCCGAACAAACCTATAGCTGAACTTCCCAATAGCGACAAGAGGACTATCAGTAGATACATAGTAGACTCCTTTCTCATCCAAGCAGCACTAATGAGAAATGAAAGCAACTAGAGCATGAACTGAAAAAAAGAAAAACACAAACTACAAGAAATACAAAGAGAATAAGAATAGATAATAAGAAAGACAGGAAAAGGAGAGCCATGAAACGCGAGTTTGCACATTTTAGAGAATGAGTCATATTGCGAAAAGTTGCATTCTAAGATTGGAATAATAGCTATCCATTACAGGAGGTAGGATTTCTCTCTATAGGAGTGCCCAATTCCTATAGGATAATCCACTCAACTAGTAAGGAAAATGCTTTGCTGCTAATAAGAGAATCTTCTATATACACTAAAACTCTAACACTTGATTCTAACCTATGACATTTGAGACTTTTTGGAAGCGTTCTACCAAAGAAAGAAGATAGCTAGAGAATGAGTAAGGCACCTACCAAATGCCCTAACTTTCAATCAAGACAATAGTTATGTACTCTCTAAACCACCTACCAATAGAGAAAACTAATAGCTCTGAGACTCTATTCACTTAAGAATTGAAGAGTACAAGTAAGCTCTTTCTTCATATAAGTTATTTGAAGATTGACTTTTTAGGTCAGGAATTGAACCCTAGGAAATTCTTTTTCAAATCATCCGCTTTACTTGTCAATTCATTAGGGATTTTTGTTACTATTCATACAAGGAAGAGTTTTTCTTGTATTCACAATCTTGCTAATATTCTTCTATCTAAGCTATCTTAGTTCTTTCTTAAAATGACTAGACAGAGTCTCCATCTTTCTGTTTCAATCTAAAAGTTTCAAAAGGAACTTAGACCACAGACATTACTCAAAATGCTAAGACTTACCAATTCTAACTCCTAAATATACCTATTAACTTTTTAATGACTTATAAGGTTTTACACTTAAGAAGAGCAAGACAACTAAGCTAGAGAAGAATCTTTCTAATAACTAAAAGACAAAGCTGTAAGAATATTGAGAAGACTCTAACTCCTTAACAATAAGACACTACAACAGGGAATACTCCAGCTACAATAAGTACAAGCTACAAGAAGAGGAGCCCTTATGTGTGTTTTTTAAGGGAAGTTCTTTTCCAAGTTACAAAGAAGGTTTTGCAGTCTCTGATATTTCCTGTTTCCCAGCTTTCTAGTAGTAAGCAAGAAGACTGAAATTCCGTTTCTACTTTGTTAGAGCCCTTAGTCCTGTGTCATGGGGGTACCGGACTCTTGTAAGTCTTTTTTAGGTTATATCCTTTACAAGTTTAGCGGATACTCGTCATAAGTAAAGGGTGGTTTTCGTTTTAGGCATTTCAAATAGAGTATATAAGGAATTCAGAGTATAAATGAAGGGGGTTGTTTACAAGAAGTAGGTGAATCTATCTTGTTTAGGTCGAGTGGCTAAGGTATAACTCAAAAGCAAGGGTTTCCCTGTTAGTTTCTAATAAGAGTTCCCAGAGATTGATAGTAGGGATTCCAGATTCTATGTCACAGTTTCAAGAATTTTTTTCTAAGTTTTCCAGAGAGGTGGAGCAAGTCATAAGAGAGTCCTAAAGCTAACTAAATCTGGGTATGCTGCTCTAGGCGAAAGCTGTTAGTATCTCTAGTAAAGTACAGGTAGTAGGGTACAGCTTATAAGACAGTTATAGCCCCTAAGCGGATTAGTATAAGCTCCTAAAAAAGAAGTTACAGGTAAGAAGATTGTGAAGAGTAACAAATTGGGGAAAGATCATAAAGCAGATAACTCGGCAGGAGCAAAAGATAGACACAAAAATGACTTAATTAATATAAGACTAGTGATTATTTCATCCTTTCACGAAGTTCTTCTTATTTACCGCTGAACTATATTAGCTTTAACGTATATAATAAACAAGTAACCTTAAATAAGACTGATTTTTTGTAAATCTATATTAATATGAGTCTTGGATCAGTAGCCACAAAGCTTTTTCTTTCTATATCTTATGTAGTTGTAAAATAACTAACTGCCGTCGAGCTAGGCACCTATATATAATACGAACAAGTACTCTTTGGTTTTATTGCTTTATGTTTCTAATTAATTAGCTTCTTATGCTACACTAATTGATAGGAAAAGGAACCTTACATTATGATGAAAGACAAGGAGCCCTCTAGTTACCATTAGTTATATACTTCAAAATTACCTGACTGAAAAGTGACTCTACTGCTTTTTATTTACTACGGGCTTCTGAGGCTAACTTTAAGAAGCTTTACTATAAGGGGGTCATGCTCGTAGTGAATTAGATCTTCTTTGTGCATCTTAGACAAGCTTTACCCTTTAACTAACTTACTCCAAAAATTCATTTTGACCAAAGCCAAAGTGATTCTTACACGAAAAACCTGTGCTAAGATAAAGGCTGAGCCCCCTATTTAGCTTATATCTCACTTCATCCTTTTAACTCTAGCTTTAAGTGCCTTGAAGAATAAAGGATCAGAGAATGTGATATGTGATCAAAAAAAGGAGAAAGAAGGAGTCCTATTTAGTTCTAAAGTATCCGGGCAATATCTATACTGATAGCTTACCCCTTATTCCGGAGTTCACTTGGTGATATAAGGCATGTCAACAAAATCTAGTCCATTTTTATGGTATAACACTTCAATTTCCTCGATAAAGGCTTTACTAATAAATTCTATTATACCACCAATATTTCCTATTCAAGTCAATAGAAGTCGTAAAAGCCCATCCGTACCCAGTTTAGAAAAAAAAGGTTTTTTCAATGGTTCAAAAGTAAATACCTAGCTGTAACTCTAAAGAACGCAGCTTATCAAGTACAAAGGTTATCCTTAAATAATAAAACATATACAAAAGATTAATAAATAAACCACAAAAAAGGATCTAAGACAAAAGGGCTTCTATGAATATCTCTTAAAAGGTTATAGACTTCCGCATTCTATAAAGTTTTGAACTAACTACTGGGCGCTTAGTGATCATTTTCGTTGTAAACAGACAGGCTTTCCTCTTTTTCAGTATAAATTGAGGTAGCGAAGGCAACCCCCTACTAAGGCTAAAAGCTAAACGGTATCTGATCCCCCAATAAGAAATCTCCAAAACTTCGGTATAATCTCAACCGCGGGGCTTGCTCTAAATAAAAATCGAGTATCCCAGAAAGCAAGGAAAATCCTTGTATAAAGGGCCCCATAACCCCTAGCGATAGGTGCTCCTCTCTTTTACAAAAACGAAATCTAAATAAGAACTTTTAAAAAAATGTTCAGAAGTTACATTTGACTTATATCTTAAACCCAAAGTCTAATATTCCTCTATAGAAAATTCTTTATTAGTCTCACTCTAGAGACAGGGATAATATACCACAAAAGTGGTTAAGGAAACCTCCTACTTATAAGTAAGGGGTTTGATAAGATAAAAGAGTCGCTTTCAAAGTATTGTTCTCGAAAGGCTTTGAATATGAATTTCGTGTTTCAAGAGGCATAAGTATAATGCTGTATTAGAGGGATTTTATCATCCTTAACTTAATTCACTAAAAGGGTCCCTTATACGAGGACTTCTTATTCAAGAGAACCATACCTATTCTCTGTAAAAAGGAGTCTATTAATGAACCCTATTGCCGAATTTCCCAAGATTATTTCTTTCCCAAGT
>JAYMTE010002738.1:0-10734 GCA_036897545.1 Pelargonium fulgidum
CCAAAGTAGGTCAAAGCAGTTGAAGTCCAAAGCCTGTGTATTAAGTCTACTCCTTAATGAATTTCAATCAAGAAAGAAATAGCATAGAGGAGTTAAAAAAAAGGAACTCTTTAAGGAGTCTTTTATCATATACAATATTATCTTAATATGCTGAGATTGCAGTTCAATCGGTTAGATCACCGCCCCTTGAAAAAAACAAACAGAGGTTCAAAACCCGAGATCCTGCTTATAACATTTGAATTTGTCTTAGAATTTAGAAAACCTTGTAGAAAAATGGCGACTATGAAGCATCAACTATCACTAATCGCTGTTCCCACGCTCCTTTCCTGTATCTTAACGACATTTTTATTCTTGCTGACTGGACCAAAAGCCTGTCTCATTTTTGATCGCGGCGGATTTTTCCTTCTTTTAGACCGGGCCACTCTTCTTATCTTCCTGGGATTCGTTATCTTTATCATACTAGTTATAGTGCTACGTGTCAATCCGGACCCACGTGACATGGTCCGGGAAATCACGTCTTCTAACAGGGCCTTGGGAATTCCTTCCGGGGTGATCCTCGAAAAAGTAACTAAAAAGAATTCACTCCCTTTATTAGAGTTCTTCCTATTATTCCGTATTACATAGGATAGCGGATTCCTCTGACTTTAGTCTTAGTTGTATATAACCTCTCAAACTTCTTCATACTCAACATCTTCAAGATCATACCTATTCTAGCCATATCTTCTTTCTTGATACCTACACCTTGCTTCTTAGCTATGCCTTTCTTACAAGTAAGCCTGTAATCTTTGTAGCCCAACTCTACTCTTATTGACTGACTTCCTTTCTTAACTTGCTTACTTTATAGATAGCTACACTTTGACTTTGTCCCTTAAAACTCTTACTCCGTTTCTTACTCATACCTAGACCTCCCCCTTCCTGAGAGCTAAGCTAGACTCTATATTTTAGTTAGACTTGTACTTGTATTCTGGAGTCATAGCCTCTTTCTTGCAAGTCTTTGTAGTTAGACCTTTCCTCAGAGATATACCTTTCTTAGCTGCTATACCTTCTTTATTAGGAACTGCACTCTTCAATCTTCCCTTTCTTATTCTGTAGCTTACTTTTAGCTTTCTTAGTCTTCTTTGGAGCTATGCCCTTACTCTCCCGGAAAAAGATTGCCTTGGATTTAGTTCTCTATAACCCCTAACCCAGTACCCCTTCTTTTCTTATCTGTAAAAAGAGGAAATCCAGAATGAAGGAAATCTAAACTCAATTTACGAAGCAAACAAAACCTACTTTTCATTTCTTTTAGGTACTAGTTCACTTAAGCTTAAGTAGACTCTACCGAATCAGAAGACAGTCAGACCACTACAGAACAGCAGAGACAAAGACACAGAAACTTTCCTCCTTATCATTATTTGAATTACTTACATTAACAAAAAGAACAGACAGACTTTCAGTTTAGCTCTTTACCGGAAACTTTGAGCCCTGTACTGTATCCATAATAAGAAACCATAATCTTATCGGCTTGCTCCGACAAATACAATAAAAACGGACTCTCTCTTTCTACAATTAAGGCACTAACCTCATTATCCGATAAACCAAATAGGGCAGTGAGGGCTCCTAAAAAAAGAACTACTAACTACTATAAAGAAGACTAATATACAACACACAAGAAGCTACAACTACACAACTACAAGAAGCCCAAGATCCATATACCCAGCTCTATTCCCAGGTTAGACTACTCCTACTCCCCTTATTACACAAAGGTTCCCCTTCTCTGGCTCCCCCTGCTTTGCCTAAGAAACCTAAATAAAAGAGTATAAAAGAAATCCTTTAACTTACTGAGAATTGAATAACATAGATTTTTATTAGGTTAACCTTTACCTTAAGATCTGGCTGATATTGGACTGACTGTATAAACAAGATAATGCTCCATTGAATTTTCGAGAATCAAAACTAGTCAAGTAGGAGCTGTCAAAATAACTAATCAAGTATCACGAGGATTTTCAATGAAAGGCTCTATAAAGCAATGTTTTATATTTAAAACACTCACCAATACTGGAGTTAAATATACAATTTAAAAGCCTCCATATAATCTTAAAAAGAACTTTCCCTTTAGAGTAATATCCAGAGAGGTTTGAGTCGGATGATAATAAAGTTAAAAGTTTTTCCACAAAAAATTAAGAAGTCAATCTCGTTTCAATAAACTTATTTTACTGATAAAGTAAAAAACACCCAGTAGATACCGTAGGAAGTTTTTCACTAGAAAGGGTTTTCTTACTTAGAGCAAGAGACCTTCAGCTACACTTTAAGCTCTACAACTCCAAAACCAACAAACGAAATTTTTACCCTTTTCTTAACTACAAAAAAGGCCCACTTAAGGAGGGTACCTAACTTATACCCCAGAGTACAACTTTTTTCTTAATATGCATGCAAATTCCTTATAAATGGAAAGCTCCTGAAAAAGGGTAATTTGTGCTAGAACAGGGAACTATATCCTTCTTTCTTTTTAGCGCCTTTGCTTATAAAGATGAGTAAGAGAAAAAGTAAGGAAAGAAACTCTATGATACTCGAGCGTATTTATTAAAAGGTATATCTATAAATTAGAAAAAGAAAGGCCTAATAGGAAATTCTTTTCTAAAACGAGAGTTATAGACCTTGGCTTGGGTTGGTATTTTTATATACTCTTATTCCTATGACCGTAAAAGCGGATAAAGAAGAAACCCCTGTTAAAACTAGAGTACTCGGGTACCAAAAATGAAGTATCCTAAGTTATGGTAAGGTTTTTTCTTCCTAAAGAATACTTCTAAAAAGGAAAACTGTTCTAATCTAAGGGCCCTTTTCGTGCGTTATAACATGAGTTTATACCCCAATCTCTTTCAATAAATTTCTGAGTATAACACGCATAAATTTTATACCATAACAAGGTGTATGTAAAAAAAATACACTTTACTCAATTACTCAATAAGAGTCCCTTTTGTATCTAAGGCAGTCTCTAATAAAATTTTTTTATCCATTAGTTATAAATTTTTAGTTAGGTACGCTATATGTATACATATTAATTCCTGTTTAGTAACCGAACTTTTTTAGAAACTCGCTAATACTGGGGTATCACTTAAGTATAGAAAAGCCAAATATAAAGTTTTTATTAAAAAAGAAAGAAAAAAATGTAAGATTCATAAGTGTAAGGTTCCCCTCAAAGCAACTTTTACTCGTCCAGACAAAGACAAAAGGAACAAATAAGGAGCCTATAAAAAGAAGAAGAAAACAACACCCCTATTGATTAATTATTATTAAACCGGAGCTTACTGCCTAAAGAATAACTCCCCACGAAAGTTACCTTACTTGAAAGAGAAATACCATACACTATATAGACAAGCTTCAGAAAACTAGACTTGTATCGTGGGCTTTGGCTTATCGTAAGCATACAAACTTATAGTTTTAGTGTGTATTCTATAGTTCCACTGTAAGGAGAATTCCCTCATTGGTTTCTGTTCTTATCACTAAGGAGGAGAGAAACTGAGTAGTACATAGATGAATCCTTCCCAAAGCTTGATGAGTTTTTCTGTTAGTTTGAGTGAGTTGAGAATTACTGCCCAGGAGAATCTTTCTAATGTTTTGTTAGACTAGTGTCTCTTTTGTTAGATGAGAATGTTTCTAATTTACTTTTATCGCCGTCAAATGCAAAAGCCCTTATTGGTTCGAACAAAGAAAGAGGATTTCTAGTTGGGTTCGGAAAGAGCATGTACAAGAAGTCAAGTCAAATACCGAAGTGGGAAACAAAGATGATTAAGAGAGTCCTCTATTCTTATGTATCTTACAACTAGAAAATCATCTTCTGTCTCATACTTACTCCTTATAACGGCTTACAGAATAATACAATTCAGAGAATAACTACCTAACTAACTCTATAAAGAAAGATGTTTATCCAAATAACCAGGAAGACTTTACAAGACTAAAGAGCTTTGGACTTCCCTTTCTTCTTTAGAATCCGTTATCTAGCCGGCTTATAGTATAGAACACTCCTTCACAAAGATTACCCCAGGACCCTTAGGAATAGACTCTAGAGTTCAGGGTAAGAAAAGCTACAATTCCTATATTCCTAATAGCTAGAATTCAATCAGGAACCTCTAAGAAAACTCTGTTCAGGAATGCAAATCCGGAATACAAAAATATCTAAGACTTCTGGCTAAACAGAAGAAAGCTCTAAGATAAACAACTAACTTGCTTGCCAAAAGGAAACATCTCTTTGAACAATAACTCCTCTATAATTTAGCTACACCGGATTACAAGGACATTTGCTCCAATACTAGCTCCACTTACTCGTTAAACTACTTCATCGGTAAGTTCCCTCAACTAGAATAGAATTAGAGAATAGAGTCTTTCCTCCCATTAATAAGGAGACCTCCTTGGAGAAAGCTCGTTTAGAATACAAGAACTTATAAGGAAATAGAATCTTCCTGTACAACATATCATATCCTGCTTAGAATCAGAATATGTTATCCTAATTTACCTGGTATACAGACTTTACCTCTTGCAAAGGACTGTCCTATCAAAGGCTTAGAACTGAGTCTTTATAGTTTTATATGTCATATGCTATGCCTAGAACTTTCCTATGAGCTTGGCTAGACTCTTCTTAGTAACTACTTATTCCAGTCCTATTAGACATAAAGTAGAATTGGTACACCAAGAAAAGTACCTAATGGTCTGGTTAGAACAATTCTTTGCCTTGGTAATATAGAGTCTGGCGATACGAACAAAATAAGAATGTCTTCTGCTACACTTGAAAGGATTTCCCTAGCCTTCAACAGCATTCTCAACAGCTTGGTCAAATAAGTACACAAGAAACAGCTTTCACCGAAACAATGAAATGTTGAACTAGCATTCCTTCTTTGGCTGGCTTTAGCTAACAACTACTAATTATAAGAACTATAACTACTATAATTAAATGCTCCAGAACAAACCCCTCATGAACTCAAACCTACTAAATGAAATGATCCTGCCTGTCAAGAACCAAAACTCTTTTCGAAGATAACTACTTCATTGCTACAATTCGGAGAGAGCTTGCTTAGGTTGAATTAGCTACTGTCTTCCATTAAACAATAACTCCTCAAACTTTAAAGAAATAGAATCAGGTTTCTGTCTTTAACTAGCCTCCTAATATAGAGCTTATCCCTATAGAACAACTACAAGGAATACTAAATTTTAGAATCCTTTGACAGCTATACAGATATATCGGCTTACTACCCAATACCTAGAATTATCTATCTGGAATTCCTTGCAAATCCGCTTAGATCGGAATCTTCTACAAGATAAACCATCGAGATATGCCGTGCTTCCAAAATATTTAGACTTATTGGCTAAAGATAGAGTTACAGGCTTACCACAAGTACAGAAGTAAAGTCAACTTGCCAAGAAAGCATTCACCTTCGACAGAGCTTGCTTAGGCTTTTAATTATAGGTTTTATACTTAGTTTGGAGTGTTAGAACCCATGACTTTCGGGAATTTCCTTCTGTGTTGGCTGGTTGTTAGCATGGATTTTCCTTAACCAAGTCAAGTATAGCCTGTAAGAAATTCCCTTCTGTATTAGGTTAGAACCTGGATTCATTTCAATTGAATTAGCTACATTAATCCGCTAATAGAGTTCCTAAAAAATCCGGTAAGGGAAATAATTAGGACTATACTCTAACAAGGACAAAAGCTAGAATTCCTCTAAGGATGCACCAAAACTACAATAGCTGCAATCCCTGGAATTAGAATGATGTTTAGAAATTTAGAATTAGAAGGAAGCTTCAGTTACCATTATTAAAGTGAGATTCCTCTATTCTTAATGTATCTATCTACAACTACTAAACTGAAGTAAGGGTTTTCTTAGAAGTTATTATTTAGCAGCATTTGCTTGGGATCATTTCCATTAGCACAACACAAGAGAATCCGTTATCCCATTAGGGTAATGTACCGGTAAATCATGATGTTTTCCTTGGTAAATGGTAAACCCAGGAATCTCTTTTTAAGGAAATAGAATCTTCCTATATCATCTACTAAGTCAGAATGTTCCTAGCTTTACAAGAGATTTAGACTTGCTGGCTATAGTCCTTCCAGTAGAGCACCTCAAAGATGTTCAAGAATACAATTCAGAGATTCCTAACTCTTATAAAATCTTAGGAATATACTCTCACAAAGAAGAGAATCAGTGTTATGAACACCTCTTATCTTTACCTTCTATCAGCTTAGAGAAGAGCTCCACTTGCTTTACTACAACCCAGAATACCAATTAGCAGCACCTTGGCCTAGAATTGACCTTCCTTAGCAAAGACAGAGCTTTCTTTGGCCTGCAAGGAATTAGAACAAAACAACAAGTTGGAGTTAGAGTTAGGATTAGGAAGATAAGAGAGTTTCTGTCTTTACCTGCAATGTCAGCCTCCTGTGTATCTATTAACTGGCTTACAAAGAGCTTCGAGCTGGCACAGAGAATAGGTTACTGATAAGAGGTTGTGCAGGGATTCAATCTTTCTAGTTCGGTGTGGACAGTAAATTGAGTCTCCTTGCCGGAGATGACTGCTTTCCATGAATACAATAATGGTTTCAGAGATTCCTAAACATTTGTATTAGGATGTCCCATTTCTAAAAGCCTAACGCATACCTACAACCTCTTTTCATCCTTAGGGGTCTTCTTGTAGCCTCTTGTAGTAGCCTTCTTAACCCTCATACCCTTCTTAATAACTATACCTAAAGCTGCTAAACCTTTCCCATAGACTGTAACAACCTTCTTTTGAACTATACTCTTCTTCAGAGCTCTACCCTTACTTGCTCGCTATCCCTTGTTAACTTTCAGGGACCGGAAACTGGGAATATCGGATCTAGAACTTCCTAAATAAAGAACTCTAAAAGAAGTACTAACTCAAAAGAGGCGCATAATAGCATTTGAACCCGTGGCCGATGGAAGACCTTTACAATGAAAAGATACTCAATTTCTTGGAGTTCGACTAAGGTACTTACGAGAAACTTCCTATCCAGCGAGAAGATATGTGTAAACCAACTGACATCCACTTGACACTCTCATTTTCGAGATGAGGAATTCTTTTAGATCCCCAAAACTAAATAAAAAAGGGAACTTGTTCCTAGTAACTAAACTTCCATAACTTTTTTTGAACAGGAACAAATGAGTCTTAAAACTAAGAATCTGTATTTGTTATCCTTAGCCTTTCAAAGTAATAGGCTTTCTTATTTGTGTTCCTCTGTTTCAAGTCTCCGATTCCTGGTATTTAAAAAAGGCATTAAGGAATAAAAGAACGAAAGTAATCCGCTTCCGATAAAGTAAAGATAGTATAGAGCTGAGAGATAAGTTCCTCCTGTCTGAGATCCTCATTTGGATGATTTGGATTTCCCTTTCTTATTAGGGACCTCTTATGAAACAAGGGGAAAGGATTACTTGTAAGGTATATACTCTTTATAAGATAACTATCTTTAGCTACACCGGTAAGCTAGAAAGCAACCCATGAAGGAAAATAGTACTAAAGCTAAAGGGAATAAACTTTATTTAGTAGTCTTTAAAAAAGGAGGAAATCGAGGTAAGTTTTACCTTTTTTAGCGCTTCCACGTCCACGGAGCATGTGGCCTCTACCTTTGTATTGTATAAGAAGGTTTGAGTTTAATTGCTATTTCTTAGCACAAGTGTGTAAATTCGAAATCCTTTTTAGTTTCCTTTTGCTTCCGTCTATATAAACTATATAAAGAGAAGGCTAATACAAATATTGCGTATTACTATAGGATAACTTCTAGCGCCTACTTTTTTCACTCAGCAAGAGTAAGTTTGCATTTATAGAAAAAGTAATCTAGTCTATAAATTTTCTAAAAAAAAATAGAGATGCTGTTAGAAATCACATTTAAGTGTAATAAATAACCTATCAAGAGCATGCTCATTCTTACTTAAGCTAAGGCTTAACCGGGAAATAAGACTTATTATATGTATACATACTAGAGGAAAGTACTCTAACTTAAGGGACTTCTTAAAGGACTCTTTATATTCCATAACATCTAAGATATCTCAAGTTTGATAGTTTAATGACTAACTCACTCTATCAGTAACAGCTCCGCATCGTGCTAAAAACTTAACATTTTTTTCTGGTAAAGCTCCTAGTACATAAGAAATGAAAACTTATACTTCAAAAAGGATTTCTCCTAGCGGACCTGCTTTGCTCTAAGTTAATCGTACCTATGTACTTTGATATTGAGTATAGTTTTTGCTGCAAATTGATAAATAAAGTCAAAATGGAATTGAACCATTGACATACGACTGACTCTTTTATAAGTATTTCAAGTCTTTTTTCATTACTCTATAACTCTATACTAGATAAGTTTTAACGAGGTACGCACGTTGTAAACTGCTTAAAGTATATCTTTTGGTTTAAATCAGGACCACATAGTGAATTTAGTTCGTATCCTGTGATATTTATAGAAAAACTCATTAGGGTACTTTCTATAAATTGAATTTGACAGTGTCAGTATAAAAGCGAACCCCCTTCGAAAGTCAAATAGCGGATTTTAATTAGTTTGACTCTTACTTTACTAAACGAACTGTATTGCTATCTACTTTGTCATCTTAGGAGCTCCTTAATTGGAATTTGCCTTTTAATATGCTTTAAACGAAAAACTGTAGAGCTCCTTTCGACCGAGAGTCTAGTATAGTTTCGTGAAGTAATAAAAAGGCTTGTCTTAATAGCTTACTTCCTTAGGTTGTTCTAGAGTTAGAGGTCTTTTAGTTAAAGTAATTTAAAGGTAAGGAAATCTCTCTGGTTCAGATTTTTTATTAATATAGGTAATATGGAGTCATTTGTAGAGTACGGTTATATTAAGTAACTCTAGTTTTTTGTTTTGAATTGCTTAAGAGTACTTACAATTTCTTAGGAATTTTGCTTTTTTTCCGGGAACGCCCATATCACATAGTGTACTCCTAAAACGCAAATGAATCCTTTTTAACTCTAATTTGAAATTAATGTTATTTAACCAATTCTTGTGTATTCTCAAGCTAACCCGAAAAGGAAAACTTACTCACTACATTTTCAGAAGAGTCCTTCTTGAGACTAAAAACATTCTTGGAAACCTTAGCAAAAAGAAGCACTACTTTTTATCGCTTTATACTGACCGAGATACTTAAACTATAATACAGGGCCTCTACTAAGTATTACAAAAGCACATATTCCCCCTACTTCAATTTCTAGCAAAAAACTTTCTAATAGTCTAATAGTTAAGATACTTAACACTTATATAGTATAACAACCCAAGCTTGTATTGTAGTTTGATGTATGCCTTAAAATGAGTTGACTTTGTATAGCCTCGGTCGCTCCTTTCATATTATGCCTTACCTTACGAGAAACACCTTGCTGGACTGCTTAAAGAGTGTATCCCTGGGTTCTGGACCCTTAATTTCAAAAAATAAGAAGGTACTACAAGCACTAATTTCTCCAATCATTATATATACATTACTAATAGCCTTTAATTTTTAATTGGAACAACAACAAATAACATTGCTGAAGTTATTTTAGTAAACACATTTTAGCATATTAAATAAACATTTATACGAAAAAGTCTTCCAACAGCGAGCTCTCCTTAAGGAGTACGAGAGGCTTTGAACCTTTGCACTCACAATTACTATACTATTTAGTATATTCTATCTTTTAAATTGTTACTAAAATTACTTGCGATATCTACATAAACAGATAGAAGTAAAGGGGACATCAAGTTTATATTTAGGAGTTCCTTTTCTATTTAGAGCAACAACAAGCCTTTTGCTTTCAGATTATAGAGTATCAAAGAACTCTAATTTCTCAACTTGTTCTCTAGATAACTAAATGTTTTAAGTAGGGACTCTTATCTATTTATTAGCTTTATGCAAACTACTTAGGTAGTCGGTTAGAAATTATTCAATATGATAGCAGGATAAAGGCAGATTAAAACAACACAGCCCTAACAAGAACACTCTTGGTCACGGTAAAGTATGTATGGAATGTAAACTAAGGGTTCTTTTCAAAGCTAGGGGAAAATCCTATAACTAAGCATCTCATTTTAGCAAGGCTATTATCACAGTGGTGTCTGAGATAAACTTTTATCATATTATAGTTTTTCTTAAACCGTAATTTCTTTGAACACAAGTTTTAAAACAGACATACTAAATTCTAATTACATACTAATAGCGTGCTGTCCCTTTTTTTAGACAAACCTGCGCTTTTACAAGGTATAGCTAAAATAGGATATACTCGCCTGAAAAAGTTTAATAAATTAATAAAAAAGGACTCCTCTTTTCCAGTTAATAAGGACTTAAAAAATTGAACTTGTAATAAGAGCATACCGTATAATCAAAGCATTCCCAATACCAGAGCCCTCCTTTTTTTATTCTTATCGCATTTCGGTTTGTAAAAGCGCATAACTTTGATTCAACATAGGGTAGTGTAGGCGCGTAGTTGAGGCATCGTTAATCTTAATTGGTCTCTTACTCCTGATTCAATAAAACATATAACAGATCTTTTAAGTTTAAGTAGGGAATCCCTTACAAGCTGCTTTTAGTTCAACACCGGTAATTGTATGCCAACGTGCACGGGTTCAATTGATACTGATTTGGAGAATATACTAGTGTTTTATTTATAAAAGCTGGTGATTTCTGAAGATTAGGTAATCCGGTTTAAGTATTCAATTTCTATAGACTTTGTTCCCTTCCAAATTGGGTGTCCTATACATCTAAGAAACCTTATTTCAGT
>JAYMTE010002739.1:0-10732 GCA_036897545.1 Pelargonium fulgidum
TCATATTAAATATCCGTCAACATTAATATTATTAAATAATTTTAATACACTATAATAACATTGACCCGAGCAAATTAAGTTGAATAGTGGCCATACTGACCCGTAACCTCAATATTTCAAATTAAGATAACAAAATTATTCACAAAACCGATTGAAATCAATCGTAATATTTGTAACCGATTTAGTCGATCAAACAATTAAAAAATGTGATAACCTATTTTTCTAGAGAAATATAATCAAATTTATTTTTCATAATAATAATAACCGAGCAAAGCTGGGTACCAAAACTAGTCGAATGGAATTGCAGATAGTCGGATCCATGTTGTCAATCCTATTTTACTGTAATGTGTGAACATTTTATTTTCAATATCAAATAAAAAATATTTTTAACAGTCCAAATAAACTTCTAACTAATTTTATAACATTAATACTCAAAATAATGAGCAAGGAGAATAAAATTCCATTTCATTATTTTGCTCAAAAAAAAAATTCGATTTCGTTAGTTGCATTTCGGACTTTCACCTCATGTTCGCGGACTCACGCGCCACCGCACTCCGCAGCAGAGCAGCCACACAGATCTTGACCCAAAAGCTAAATCCAAACCCGGCTCTTTCTCTCCGATCCCACCTACCTCCAATCTTCTTGTTCACCTTCTTACTTCACGCCATCACTCACTGCGATTCTGCCACAGCAGCCGGATCTGCAACCGAGTATCGACGCTGTGAGTTCTCTTCCAATTTCCAGTTTCGAATTGCAATTGGTTTTTTATGATATGGGTCTTAATTTTGTTCTGTGTACTGATGTGGGTATTGCAGTGTTCATTTTGCTTTCAGAGCATTGTCAGTGTCACTGTATTGGTGTGGATTTGTTTTTGTTTTGTTCTATGACTATGGAGTGATTACACATTTTCCACAACTGTTCTTTTCATTAGAGCATGGCTTCATTCCTATTTACCTGAAACAAAGATGTGCTGAATTTGATTGCAATTTACCTATAGTTTTGTCTTGTTTGTGTAGATGATACATTATTCGAGCAACTTAAAATGTGGTCATAGAATTAAAGAAAGAACAAGTTATAGGAGCTAATGTGTTCATTGCTATTTCAGTTGTTTTACATGATCATTGCCTTCTGGTTGTATAGCTCAAACATGTGTGCGTGGAACATGAGAGAAAAAAGAGAAGTGAACATTTGCACATCTCATGTTATTTCCACTACCTTTGACGTATAGTTGCTATTTCCATTTATGTTACTTAATACTTATATATGTATGAGCTATACGGGAAACTATTTTTTGTTGATTGAGATATACAACTTTTTTCCTATCTGGTCTGGGTTACCCCAATTTATAGGTCTTCCTCAATTCTTATATATGGTAATATAGCCAACAAAAGTTTGCTATTGATTTGACAATCATAAATATGTTCATCAAATACCCTCTTTCAATATTATCTCTCCCTAATTTATTGACAAAAAAGGAAACTTTTTTTTTTCTTAATTAATGCCCACCACCTAATAGCAACTTATAGAACTGAGACATGAACAGTGTCTCGTATAACTAGAACCTGCATACTATTGCGGTGGTTTGCAACACTCTAGGCAAGACCAATCATAGTTCGAACTGTGAGAGAACACCTCCATCTCATATTCAATCAATTATTTTCTTATCTGTTGATTGAGACTTATTCAATGATCACTGTGATGGCAATTATGCAAAGCTTATTCTGATTACCACGATCTGGGTGTACTCATAGGTGATTGTTGTAATATGATGGGATCTTTGCGGTTTTGTGAGATCAAGCATATTCATCATCAAAGGATAGGTTTCATGGTTTATCTTAGCACCAGTAGCCTTTATTCTTCCTAGTTTCATGGTTTCATAGTTGTGTGCACTGTGCAGATGTGTAGTAGGTTAGCAAATGTGTCCAATAGTTTCAGAGTGCTTGACATTTTTAAAAACATGCGGGTGTTATAGTCATTAGGTAAGTAAAGACAATAACATAATTCTGAATATATTGGAAGTATTACCATAATATCATAATGTTATTATTCACCTCCAAAATATTTATAACAATGCCATCTCTTTACCTACCAAATGACTATTATATCCCACTCTTTTGAGAAGTGGTGGGCACTTGCTGATCTTGTGAGTTTTGACAGATTTTTTAGGTAGATCACATGGTATTTTTAGAGAAGAGAGGCATTGCTCCCAATAGAGTATGAAGAACTGCATTGGGATTATATGCGGTAGGAAATTAATTTTGGGCATATGAGAAATATTTTTTGTAAAAAAGGCATATAATTAGAAGGTAAGATTGACAAATGATAAATGAATAGGTTGAGATTCACTGGCAATAACAAAACCTTTGCAAGCAATATCACCAGTTGAAACATTTATGGCATTTTCTTCTAATAGTAATATATCTGTAGACAATCTTGCTACTTTTAAGTGCATGCTTGCCTAAGCAAAAACAAAACATGTAACTCAGAAAATTGAGGAACTTCAAAATCCAGAACTGCCTTATCTTGATAGCTTCATTCCGGACTTTTGATTTACTTGATATGCTTTAACCAAGGATTTGAAATTCGCTTACCCTTTTTCCCTTTCTATATTCATAATGACCTAAGCCTGAGATCAAAACATTCTGAGCACATTTTGGAATGGAATTCATGATGATAATCATCATTGAAACAGCAAGGAGTGCACCAATATAGCTGGCTATGGGTTGGTTTATGCAATGTGGTGTTTTGAATTAATCTGCCTGGCGTATCGTTTTTACATGAGTTTGTGTCTTGTAAATTTACATTCCCATATGGTATGACTTGTGATACTCACAATCATAGGTTTGGTAGACTATGTAATGAATATAGTCTTTCCCATTGAGCACAATTGAAAATGATGCAGGACACATGTCACAGGTGACTAATTCTTGGCTAGTTAAAGTTAAGTACTTAGTCTTGTTTTATATATTTATATTTCTTTTTATATTGGTGCATTTATAATCTGAAATGTGAAAAGGAATTTGGTTAGTTTGATTTGAGTTTTGCATAGCATGATTTATTTGGTGACTTTTGTTGATTATTGGTATCAGTTTGTGTTCCAGATGGAAGAAGTTTGTCTCAATAGTGAGCCTGTGTTTGATGAGAGTGATGAGTATGATAACGAGGTAGACTGCACTCTTTCTGAACATGAAGATGATTTTGGTGACAAAAAGGAACCCCTGCCTCCTCCATCTGTGGGTTTGGAGTTTGATTCTTTTGATGATGCTTATGATTTTTATAATATTTATGCTAAGGAGCAGGGTTTTGGCATCCGAGTAAGCAATTCATGGTTTAGATCAAAGAGAAAAGAGCGGTATAGAGCAAAACTTAGCTGCAGCAGTGCTGGTTTCAAGAAAAAGAGCGAAGCGAACAATCCAAGACCAGAAACGAGAACTGGTTGTCCTGCAATGATAGTCATTAGGTTGGTTGACTCTAAAAGGTGGAAAGTAGTTGAAGTTGAGCTTGAACACAACCATCCCGTAAGTCCACAAATTAAACGGTTCTATAAGTCTCATAAAAAAATGATTCTTGCAGCCAAAAAAGCAAAACCACCTGCAGAACCTGTTACAGAAGTACATATTATTAAGCTGTACCGTGCAGCTGCTATGGATGCCGGGTGTAATGGATATTCAGACAATAGTGAAAGAGAAGTTGTGAATGTTGTTGATCATTCAAGTCATTTAGAACTTAAAGAAGGAGATGCTAATGCAGTTTATAACTACTTATGTCGCATGAAATTGATAAATCCAAACTTCTTTTACTTGATGGATCTTGATAATGATGGGCGCCTGAGGAATGTATTTTGGGCAGATGCCAGGTCCAGAATTGCATATAGTTACTTCTGTGACACAGTTGTTATTGACACAACATGCTTGGCAAACAAATATGAAATACCCCTGATTTCATTTATCGGTGTGAATCAGCACGGACAGCTGGTGTTGCTGGGCTGTGGCTTCCTTGGATATGAATCAGTAGAATACTTTGAATGGATTTTCCGAGTATGGCTTCAGTGTATGCTTGGTCGTCCTCCCAAAGTAATTATTACTGACCAGTGCAAGCCCTTGCAAATTGCAGTCTCTGAGGTTTTCCCGAAAGCTCGCCATTGTTATTGTTTGTGGTATATTATGCAAAGAGTTCCAGAGAAGTTGGGGGGATTGAAAGGATATGAAACAATCAAAAGAGAACTGAACAAATCAGTTTATAATTCCTTAAAGATATCTGAATTTGAAACTTCTTGGGCCAATATGATCAAGCGGCATGAACTTGGGGATAACAAATGGCTCCAACTGTTGTATGAAGATCGGCAGCAGTGGGTTCCAGTTTACTTAAAAGACACATTCTTTGCAGGAATGGTACCTACCCAAGAAAATGATGTGTTTAATGCATTTTTTGATGGTTATGTACATAAGCATACATCTTTTAAGGAGTTCGTTGACAAGTACGACCTAGCTTTACACAGGAAGCTCATGAAAGAAGCGATTGCTGATTTGGAGTCAAGAAATGCTAGCTTTGAATTGAAAACAAAATGTAATTTTGAGGTGCAGCTCTCTAAGGTTTACACGAGAGAAATCTTCAAGAGGTTTCAACTTGAGGTTGAAGGGATGTACTCGTGCTTCAACACAAGGCAGGTGAATGTTAATGGGCCAATAATAACATACATCGTCAAAGAAAGAGTTGAAGTGGAGGGGAATGAAAAGGAAGTTAGGTATTTTGAGGTTTTATACGAGACAACTCAAGTGGATATTCGATGCATCTGCAGCCTGTTCAACTACAAAGGTTATTTGTGCAGGCATGCCTTGAATGTTCTGAATTACAATGGCATCGAAGAGATCCCATCCCGCTACATTCTGCCACGCTGGAGCAAGGACTTCAAGCGCACATATCTTCTAGATCATGACATTAACGACATTGATGTGTATAACCCAGTTTACTGGTACAATCACCTGTACAGACATGCCATTCCAGTTGTTGAAGAAGGGGCGCAATCTCAAGAACATTACAGGACTGCATTGCAAGAATTGGAGGAGGTGTTGAACAAATTTAGCATTGCGGAGGACAACTTAGTGTAGAAGATGCCACTGCCAAGGTACGCAATCCAATGTATAAAATGGCAAGTTAGAGATACATGTTGTAATGACATTGCATGAGCAGCTTCCCATCATCTCCATATCAATGCATAGCAAGCAAGTTGTGGAGGTGTGCTGCAAAAGAGTACCCCATAGTTTGCTAACTGTAAAATCATGATCGCGCGAGCTTGGTGTGGGTATGTGACAGCTTCATTTCACTGCACTCTCTTATGCATCAACAGCAGAATTTTAATGTTGCTGCAGGAGAATCTCCAAGGGAACATTGCTAATAGGAACTGAATAATTGGGGAAACTTAGGGTTATGCAGAATAAAACTGATAACCCGCGAATCCAAACTGTACCCGCCCCGCCACAAAACCGCTCGGCTCAATCCGGCCACTGGTCCAATGGCAGATCATCAGGTAACCCGTCCGACCAACTAAAATCCTAAGAGACACTTGTATAATATCTGTTATAGTCACTGAAACGTTGGTGTTAGTGAATAAGTGTAATGTGGATTCGGTACATCGGAACACGTTAATAATGTTTTTTTTTTTGTTCACGCATTAAGAGGTAATTGGCATGCATGAATGCATAGTGAAGCAACAGACAACAATGGTTCCAATCGAGCCCCCACATCGAACATTTCACTTCTTTTGGAGTTTCCATTTACACACATACACATGCAACACAACTAAATCTCAATTTTGCCATCCATACAGCAGACATATGGTGAGCAAACTAAGACAATGGATGCTTTCCCTCATAAAATTGGCAACTATAAATATTTATCAACAGTCACTTGATTTCAACAATATCATCGTATACATACGATGTCAAAATATAAATATAGACTTGCTACTCTAACACTGTAACATAGCAAAGCACACGGTCGTTAATGTATTGTTTACGTGTGAAAATATATAGTAATAAAATTGTTAATGGGGTTTGGAGGAAATTATCAATTAGGTAAACTGCTCCGTTGTTACAGTTTGATATGCGCCATAGAGCCCCATACCATATTTGTTTGCCTAACCTATGTTTCTCACTTACCTACTACTACTTTCACTAACTTAATTGGATTCTTTCTTTCTTACTGTTTTTAAAGCATAGAAGAAATTAATCCATTTTTCAGTAATTTCGTTTTGGGATTTAAAGAATAACAGTGAGTAATCAAAATTGGGTTAACTTCAGTAAAATGAGTGTCTTGTTTGTCTAAATTTTTTGTTGTAAAATATGCGTCCTGTTTTTATTTTTAAGTTATTATATTATTATTTTTTTCATATTACACTTATCACTTATGCACTACATGAACTTTACGTGAGAATCACATGAGAACGTGAAGGTAATATTGGAAACATATTAAATTATTAAGCAATCCTTAATTTTTACAAAAAATTGAAACATGACACTTATTTTGAAACGAAGAGACTATTATATATATGCTGCATCATGGAAATATTTATAGAAACTCTGAAGAAGAATGGAATGGAATATAAATTTTGGATTTACAATTCTTATTTTTCTGTCTCACTGAAACTTTGCACACAATCTGTTGGATTGAATATAAGTTTGTGCCTTTTCCATTGGAAGTGGATGCCCTAAGCCTCCAAAAAACAAGTCAACCAAAGTTTACTCTTATGGGGCGGGGCCACTACAATTTTTTATTTCAAGGAACAAAGAAACTGATATATTGGAATTTTGCTTTGTCATTTTGTCCTTGGTTTGTTGAATGATAGAAAGTGTGAGAAACAATTACTACAATTTAAAATCCCAAAACAGTATGGTTTCTTGAGATCCTTAATTTGGATTCAAACAAAACCACCTATAAGTTTCAACAACTAACCAAAGGCTGAGAGGGAGAGACAGAAAGACCATTTTCTTCACTTGGCTGGTTTCATCTGTAGCTGTTCCTCAAAGAGACCTAAAGGTTGTGATAGCCAAGAAAGTGATATGGATGAGGAGAGAAATGATGTTGACTTCCTCCCCGGTTTTCGGTTTCATCCAACGGACGAGGAGCTTGTTGGATTCTATCTCAAGAGAAAGATTCAGCACAGATCACTGCCCATTGAGCTCATCAAGCAAGTTGATATCTACAAATTCGATCCATGGGACCTTCCAAGTAAGTTCAATACTCTGTTCTGAATCAGTGCTTTTTCCAGCTAAAACATTTTCAGTACTAACTTTCGTCTTCTTTTCTTTTCTTGCAAGAGTAGAGTTTGCAAGCAGCGGAGAGAAAGAGTGGTACTTTTATTGCCCGAGAGATAGAAAATACCGGAACAGTGCAAGACCTAACAGGGTGACAGGAGCCGGATTCTGGAAAGCAACCGGTACAGATAGACCCATCTACTCCTCGGAAGGCTCCAAGTGCATTGGTTTGAAGAAGTCCCTTGTGTTCTACAGAGGCAGAGCAGCCAAAGGGATCAAAACCGACTGGATGATGCATGAGTTCAGGCTACCTTCTCTTGCAGACCCAGGCCCTCCTAAGAAGCTTTTGGACAAAAGCTATCCTGCAAATGTATGTTTTTTTCCCAAACCAATCCAATTTGGTCCAAGAGGCTTCATTACTTAAATCAAATCTGTTTTGTTTTTGTAATTTCAACAGGATGCATGGGCAATATGTAGGATATTCAAGAAAACCAACTCCATGGCACAGAGAGCTCTGTCTCAATCTTGGTTTTCTTCACTGCCAGAAACTACACAAGTATCCAATCACATGCTCACCAACCTACCAGTACCCGAGAACATCTCTTGCACAACTGATATGGGATCAGCCATCCAACATAACTCCACAAGTAGTTTCTTTGCTCCAGATCATATCCCCTCTTACAAACCCCATAATCAGAAACCTTGTCTATATCCCGATCCAAACGGAGACCTTCCCTTCATGTTCTCACCTCTAGAAATGTCAGGAACCACTGCTACGATGTTGTTGAACCAGCAGTCCCTGATGGGAGATATTAGTAAAACCTCTGATAGTATAAGCTTTGACGGGTCACAGGAGCGGTTCAGTGGCTTTTCTATCAGTTTGGCACAGGAGATGCAACAAGAGGACGGCTTGAGGAAAGACCTAAGCGCACCCCATAACCAAGCTAACAGCCAGTGGAGTACGACTAGTACTATGGGATCAATCGGATTTCCTTTCAGTCTGCCATGGGATTCGCCGCCATGTCCCAGTGAGATGTCCACAAACAAATGTTACAGTTGAAAAAGAAAATCAAACTGATATACATATGGGAAAAGTAGTTGTGTTGTAGCTATGAGTGAGTGTATGAGTGTGTTGCAGCTAATATTAATTATTAGAATTGTGTTTCCTCTACCATTTCACTGTACAGCCTCACATATTCTACTTACATGCAGTAGGAAACTATATTTCCATTATTTGTTCCCATTTTCCTGCAAAACATTTGGAATATGGTGCCATACTATTACCAACTGTTTTGACTAAACAATCGTTATAAAGGGATTCCGTTCAACAAGATTAGAAATAAAAAATTACCCTATTAGACAACCAAGGATCAACAAACAAATGTCAATCTTTTCTGTCTAAGAAAATTTTAAGTACCACATCAGTAGCAGAAATAACTGACAGACCCTAAAATGTAGGCCAAAATAGTAGGATTTGCATTGTGGAAAAAAAAATGCACATATATAATTTCAACTGCAAGATGAACTTTTGAAATTCCATTTGTAGGAACTTGGATTGTTAACAAAGATTACATATAAAATCTGTATCGAAAGTAAACCTGCTAGTCATATAGTAACAAAATACTAATCAGAAAACCTATCCAAGTCATCTGATACCATGAAATGGAACTCTAGTTTCTTTTCTCCACTAATGAACTACATCTCATTCTTCAGCTTGATAAGGACTTGATAGAACTTCCCCCTTCTTAAGTGAAGTCTTCATCATCTCTGTAGATAAAAGTAAATGAATAAGATTCTAGTTGGAACACAAAGCAGTCATGAAAATAAAAGAGAGCGCGAGAAAGAACATAAACCATGGTGGTAAGCGAAACAGACTGATTATAAAAAAACAAAACAACATAAAACTTCATAATGAAATGTGCCAGAGGAAATAAAGTCTAGCCCGGCATGACATTGAAGCAAATGAAACAAAGAAAAACTAATGAAGTTGTGACAATTGCACTGTTTCATCAGTATGTATGCACACTTAAGTCCTGGTATTAACAACTCAAAATTAATAATAACTAATGAGCCAAACCCAATAATCATTCTCAATTCTGCTATTCAATGCTCTAAGAACCTTGTTAAAAAAAATACAGTTTATCATATCAGAGTGACAGGTAACCAAGGAAAATAGTTGTATTTCCTAAAAAAGGAAGTAATAGTACCATTGCCAAAATAAGGTTCCTTAAACTTGCATAGCAATACAATAATTTACAACATCATAGACAGCAGTAAATCTACTGTCAAAAGGACAGCTGGGGGGCTAGTTTAGACAATGAAAGTTAGATGGACTAATACATAAATTGTACAAAAGAAAGCAGAAATAGTAGGTACTCTATACAATCCAAGTAACCAACCACAAAAAACAAACAGTTCATATAAAGTCAGATTATGTTAGTCAAGGAAAACAATCCTGATAAGTATTTCATCTAAAAAATAATGGTGCCTACATGTGCATGACAAATTGGTGATGCAAGAGCTAGTTACAAGACTTTAGATAACATTTGCATATTAGTTTCATTTCTAAAAATAGTTAAGGAACAGGACAAGATATCGCAAAAATTAAATGTCTAAGATCCAAACAAAAATTATTAATAATACAGAACATACATTCAGCATCGAGGAGAAGGAGAAATAGGCTTTAGCCAAGTTGGCGGAGGCCAAAAAAGTTTAGAATCATTCTGGAATGGTTTCTCAAAATCATCATTTTCCAAATCAAATATACCAACATCATAGCCTGGGTGACAACTAAATCCAGTAGTGAATGCATCATCATCTTCATCACTTAAATCATCATAACTGACACCATGGATATACATGCAACTAGGTCTGCAGCCAGGGAAGTCATGAGCAGAAACACAAAAGTTGCAATCCTGACCGAGAAAAAACACCTTATCACCCAATTTATGCTGCCAAACCCATTGATCTTCCTCATTCATCCTATAAATATTGAAAGTGCATCGAAAAGAATCTTCGTCATCACACAAATCATCATACTCTTCCAGATCCCTCATGTACTTGAGGATTAAAAACAAATCTCCACATGATTCCACCAACTGAGGATCACCATTGGGAAATTGATGAGGTGATCTAGGCACAACCTCAATCATCTTCAGAGAAGAATCAACAGCAACAGTCCTTCCTCTACCCTGAAACTCCACCGCATAGAACTTTCCATGGTGATAAGCAATGTCTATATAGCCCAAACGAACATCAACGCCATCACCATCGCTGTCTTCACTGTCACAAACATCATCAACCACAGTCCACTTCTCATCTCCCACTCTCCAAACAGCCAATTTTGAACGTATTGATATCAAAGTCATTACAGTAAAACAACCATTCAGATTAGCCCCAATGATTTTATTAGGAGTAGGACCAGCAGAACAGAGCTCATAGGCCTGGGCTATCTTGGTGACGCGATAGTCCAGCATATT
>JAYMTE010002740.1:0-10729 GCA_036897545.1 Pelargonium fulgidum
GTAAAAAAAATTTTTTATTTTTAATCTAACAGGCAAAAACACAAAAAATAGAAGTGGAAAAAAATAATTTTAAAACCAAACCAACAGAGCCCTAGCTTCTACGTTTGTTCTCATCCAATTGATGGTTAATTCCTTATATAAATCAACAGAAATATAGTAGTAGAAGAAGAAGGTTTGCCATGTCCCACAAGCAAAACTAACAAGCAGTAGCAGCAGCAGAGATATCGCCCGAGGAAGAAGAAGAAGAAGAAAATATGGGTGATAAAGGTCGGGGCTTTCGCATGGATCCGAATGTTCCTAAATATGTATGCCAGAACTGCCGCCAGTCCCTCTGCATCGTCGGCGTCGATTCCTACGCCGACAAGTTCCTCCTCGACTCCTCTTCTCGTTCTGGTTCGTTTAATTCCTCTTTCACCTACCTCAATTTCATGCCCAATCCACTATCTTGAGCCAATTCGGAGTTTATTTTTTCTATTTATTTATGGTGAAGAGAGGGGTTTTAGGAGTAAAACTGTGCTTTGGTGATTGGGAAGATAATGCAATTGCGTTGTAGTTGAGCGATTTCATAATTTTTGATGGTGCACTTGTGAGTTTATCATTCATTGACTTTCTAACCATTGGTGTAGCAGAACCAATTCCACTATTTTCATCTCTTTCACTTTTTTTAAAATTATAATCAGTTCTCCTTCAAATGTGAAGTGATTATTAGTGACAAGGATTTTCATATATTTCTCAAATTTTTTTACTGTACTGGGTGAAAACTTAATGTTTGTTGTTATTATCATCCCATTAAAATTTTAGAATTGGTGTTTTAAATAGCAAGTTGATTTCCCATTGTGTATCAATATTAGAAAATTAGTAGGTTATCTTCATGGTTTTACGTTTCATGTGTTATGATCTATCCTTCTTATAAATATATTGTAGAATCTGCTCTTATTGATAGTTTGGTTCAATTTTATGCTACCAATGTTGTTGACATCTAATTGGGTAAGAATATACAATATTTTTACTTTGGAGCACTCTTAAGTCCAAGACTGCAAATTCTTTGCTATTATGTTCCCATTATAGCATGCATGCCCACTGCTTTGAAATTTCCAGTTACCATCTTCGAATTATATCAATATGTACTTAGGATTAGGATTTGTAGCAGTTTCTTTAAAAGAATGATTGATGTTAAGGTCAACTGATGTTTTTGTCGTAATCACTATGGAATTGAAATGAACAAATACAGGAATGCAGGGCTATTCAATTCATGGAGCAAACAGTGTGTTGGGTTCAACACGCATGGACAATTCCTTTGTTGTACTGCCAAAACAAAGACCCCCGGCTCATGGGATCCCTCCTCGCCCTCGTGGCGGAGCTGTTCAGTCTGACACAGGCCACTCTGGAAAAGCAATGGAAGAATCCTTTGTGGTTGTAGATAAGTCTGAGTCTGCTTCTGATGGAAATGGGGCCAATATGCCTTCACCTGAAGGGGCATCTGGGGGTCCTTCACAGTCAAACAATACTGGGTTCAATGCCACTATAACTGTCCTGAAACGAGCATTTGAGATTGCCACAACTCAAACTCAGGTAAAATTATTTCAAGGGAACATATGATGTGATATTTGAAAACTTTGTTGAAATTTTACCTCGTGTATTTTGACTCTTGGAATGATCAGATTCTTCATTCTGTGTTTCTTTTTCACTTATCCAGGTTGAGCAACCTCTATGCCTTGAATGCATGAGGGTGTTGTCCGACAAGCTTGATAAGGAGGTTGAAGATGTGAACAGGGACATACAAGCATATGAAGCCTGCCTTCAGCGCTTGGAGGGTGAGGCGCACGATGTTCTTAGTGAAGCTGATTTTCTGAAGGAGAAACTGAAGGTAGTTACATTTCAACCTGTTGTCAACTTGTCATTGACATTGATTTTTGTTTACATTACTGTGAATTATGTAAACTCCATTTATAGGAATATGATGTAGATGGTAATGAGTTGTTTGATTCATAGCCAATACTTTATGTCCACGGTATAGAGACCTTAAAGGTACATGGACAAACCATTTTTAATATATATTTTCATCAATTTCAGTTTATCTTCATGTTGGTCGGATGAGGGGAAGCGGTTGCTCTCTTACCTAACATTTAGTTGTGAGGGAGTCATTATCTTTCTTACTAGTGAATCAAGTTAATCAAACAATTCATATGAATCTAGAAATGACAAATATTGTGGAAGGACATCCCTTAGAAAGCAGATTGGTGATTTATTTATTTGTCATCTAAGAAGAATGTCATTATAACTTTGGAAACTTAATACACTTCTATAATAGGTTAACTATGAGATTTAAATCTGCAACTATATGGTCTCATGGCACTAACCCACACACTCGCCCACTAGGACCCCTGATATAAGTTGTTAATTTTTATTCCTGTTATTCATAACATTTATCTCCATTGTATTACTTAAGGGAATGATCAGTGAAGCTAGGATGTTAAGATATGGATGTATTTATTGTTATAGTAATGCTAAGATCATTTTTTATTTATTATGTAAATATGTTTTTTTTCAAACATACGACTCATTAATATCAGCTCACTCATCATATTGAAAGTATTCTGTTTGAGATCAAAATACTTACCAGCAATGTATTGATGCTATTTAAGATTGAAGAAGAAGAAAGGAAACTTGAAGCTGCAATTGAAGAAACGGAGAAGCAGTGTGCAGAAGTAAATGCTGAATTGAAGGAACTAGAGTTAAGATCTAATCGCTTCAAGGAATTGGAGGAGCGGTAAGTTTCTATTCCTGATAGTAATTAGTGAAGTTCATTTTTCAAGTTTTTCGTATTAAAAGGATATTATTCATCAATCTGTTTCATGGAGTTACTGGTTGTATTAGTTTATTTTATAGTTGAGCATGATTACTTTCTTCCTGTATGATTGGTGTATGATCTTTCATTCTTGGTTATTGATGTTTCTTGTCAATCTGTGACAGGTATTGGCACGAGTTCAATAATTTCCAGTTCCAACTAATTTCACATCAGGTGTGTTTATGGTAACTTTTTTTGCTACATTTCCTTCATTGCTCCTAGGGACTTTGGTGTTTATTCTTGCTTTAAATTCTTCCGGGAGAAATGGTTGTATTTAATTTAATGGTTTGAATTCCATATTTGTTGTTTATAGTACTTCAGTTGTTATATTAAATTGCTGGTGGCTGTCTTGTTGTGCATACTCAGCAGGCACAAAAAAATAAAATAAATAAAAACATGTAAATAAATTGATGCATAGTAATAAATTTCAATACTAAGAAACCAGTGTACTTTTACTGCCTTGTTAATGTAATGTGCAACGACTGATGGTGAATAGGAAGAGAAAGATGCAATTTTGGCCAAGATTGAAGTTTCACAAGCACATTTGGAGTTGTTAAAGCGAACCAATGTACTCAATGATGCTTTCCCAATCTGGCATGATGGAGAATTTGGCACAATTAACAATTTTCGGCTTGGACGTCTTCCTAAAGTTCCGGTAAGAATGCTGAGCATGCAGTTTCCTAAAATTTTGAATTTATTTTGGACCAATTATTTGCACCGTGTTTTTTCTAGTTTTTCTAGCAATGTGTGGAGATAAACCTATTTTTGTTTCATGAACTGGATAGTGTAGGCAAAAGGTCTATTTGATTCTTCTCTCATTCATAATACAGACAGACATAGATTCACTGGCAAATTTAAAAGGGATATCTGTGAGAAAATATACTTAACCTACGTGGTCCTATTTAACGTGAGATAATACCACTTTTATGTCTTTCACCTGGGTGAGTAAACAACCACAAAGCTTCATGTATTTCAAAACTTAGGCATATTTTGATAGGGACTATGACAAATTACCGTGTTTGGTTTGACAGCATGTCTAATCAGAGCAGTCTACGAACCATAATTTTTGCTGATATCTAGGATTCCTGTTGTGGGATTTTATTTACTGAGATAATGTTACTTTCTTTTTTACCGACAATTGATTATTGCTGGTTTTGCTAATAAACTCGAGGAGATTGAACAATGATAGACTTAAATGGATTGGCCTTTTTAGACAGATGAACTGTAGCAAGTGGCTTATAAAAAAATTATAGCTTGTATAGATTGATGTTCTGGTTGTATATCATACTATACAAACACTTTGTTATATATCCAACTGTAAAGAATCATATAATTGGTGCTTCTTGCATTATAAGTATGCTGCAGTTGCCGAGGTGAAAATCATGGCTATTTATATATTTATTCTTTCCGGTATATTAGTTGATTATGTGTTCTGAATCTCTTAGGTTGAATGGGATGAAATTAACGCTGCCTGGGGCCAAGCTTGCCTTCTACTCCATACAATGTGTCAATATTTCCGAGCTAATTTTCAGTATCCTTTTCATATAACATTTACCAAGATGTCTTTTACATATCACTGTTGAAATAAGATTGTCATTATTTCTTGATTGATGATGTTTAATAAATAAAGATCGAACAGTTTCATCAATTTGTTAGATAATTGAATCTTTCCAAGTTGAAAAAAATAAGTGATTTTGGAGCATGCTAGGTGCTTATATTATGTATGCTATTGTATTTGCATAAGTCTACCTGGTTAAATTATATCTTTCTTCTACAATTGGAAATGAATCTAAGTCTGTGTGCTAGTTCCAACAGCCTTCCTCCCCGTAAATAATCTGCTTGTTTTGAGTTTCTGAAGTTCAAGGGTTCATGCAAATTTTAATTGAGTTAATGTCGTATTTTTCTGCTTTTAATTTAAGCTGCAACATAATTTTTTAGAAGTTGTCCTTGATTTAATTATTTTTAGATATCGAATAAAAATACTTCCTATGGGAAGCTACCCTCGAATTATGGATAGCAGCAACAATACTTATGAGCTGTAAGATTATTCTCTTGAAATTGAGTTAAATTTCTTATTTCTTTGTATTGGTTCTATGTTTCAATTGATTAGTTGATTTGATTTTCTTAGATTTGGTCCTGTGAACTTGTTTTGGAGCACCCGCTATGACAAAGCAATGACATTGTTCTTGACATGCCTTAAGGACTTTGCCGAGTTTGCAAAGTCGAAGGATCAAGAGAACAACATACCTGCTGAGAAGTGTTTCAAACTTCCCTACAAGTAAGTTCCTTTCTCCATATTAAGTTGTACATGTATTTCAAGTTCGTCCACCTGATTATATCCACTTATGCCGTGGCATTGATTGTGTAAGAGCTCATTAATTTTGCTGACAAATATCTTTCTCATGGTTGAAATGTACGATAAATATGTGCGTTCCTGAATAAGTAGCAGGTTGCATTTGATTTTTATTATTCTACATGTTGCCTAGATTTTCTTTTTCATTCTCGACATGCTAATGGGTTAAATCTTTTTCCAGGATTGAGAACGACAAAGTAGAGAACTACTCCATCACACAAAGCTTTAATAAGCAGGAGAATTGGACCAAAGCCCTAAAATACACACTCTGCAATTTGAAATGGGCTCTCTACTGGTTTGTTGGTAACACGAACTTCCAGCCGCTCTCCACAACTGCATCTTCACATGCCGAAGTACCTCCTGTAGCCTCTTCCTACGCCAAACGTGGTACCAACTTCAAATCTGACTCTCAACACTCGTCAAACTCAAAATATGCAGTTTGAGCAATATTTTATCCATGTAAATAGATACATTATAATACGTTCGTGGAAGCTCTATAGCTCTCCTCCCATATTGACATTTCACTTGTGTATGTCATTAATATTTATAAATGGAGAGTAATTGTACATATTGGCTTGCTACTTCTTTTTGAATTCATCTCCGAACCCTTTTTATGTCATGTGCCTATAACTAATGCGCTAGACGCAACCAGTTGCAATGAGATCATGTTATTGGCATGGCATATGCCAAAGAAACTGAATTTGGCACGCCAAGAATGAGTCATTGTATATTAAGCACTCTCTACTCTCAACCAACAAAATACATTTGCAGCCATGGCTCGTCTGGTAGTACTGCTGGTCGGGTTTGTGGCGGTGATGGTACAACTGGTCATAGCTGATAATGCAAATGACTGCCCGGTGGTGGGTGATAATGGAATTCAGTGCCCGGTGGTGAGCAAGCAGGTGGGATCATGCCTCGGTTTCCTGAAAGGGAAGGGCGAGCCGTCCTCAGCCTGTTGCAGCGGCCTTCAGAAGATATCTAAGGCGTTACATGAACGGAAGAGTAGGACGGAAATTTGCAAGTGTATCAAGAAGATGTTAAGCAAGGTGGGAAGTTACAACCCTAAGTTGATGCCTCTTCTTCCAAACAAGTGCAAGGTGGCTCATCTTCATATCCCTCCCATTGATGCTAAAACCATCTGTGAAACTTACATGTAAGTAAATAATTATTCATTAGTCTCTTTCTTAAGATCATCTATTTTTGGCTCATAATTTGATATTTATTTTAATTTGTGTGCATGCAGCTGGGCTTGATTTGTGCATGGGATATGAGTCTTGCAAGTATGGCATTGCAGGGTGCAAGACAATATTTATTGATACATATAATGTGTGTATACTTTTTTTATTGATACGTAATGTGTATATACTTAATTTGTCATTGTGTGTGTACATTTTGATTATTAAAGAAAAGAGTTACAAAATGTACACATATACCCTATATAGCAAACTAGATAGCAAAATGTACACATATACCCTACAAAATGTAAACATACATCTCTACACTCCTCTCAAGTTGGCACATACAAATCGTACATGTCCAACTTTTCGTAAATGATATACATGAATTACTATGTTTAAGAGCCTTAATATGAATATGTTTGATAGTTGAATATGCAACTTCACGTGTTAGTTAACCATTGTACCTGCTTGAACGTACTCAATCTTGAGCTTAACAACAATTAATTTCTATGTGATCAATACATAATGAGATATTGAATTAACCGCAATATAAATAGTCGATATTGACTGCCACAAAAGAGTGTTATGAGGTCATAATGAATTATTGACAAAGAAGTCAACTACTTCAACCATACCATCTCATTGGCAGCCGTTGCTATCACCCTATTTTTACTTTTGTAGATGACTTGGAAATATTATTTTGCTTCTTTGTCTTCCATGATTAGATCGGTGATTGATCGTGTATCACAAATTGACTGTCATTGATCGAGTGGTAGATCAACTTACTCTATAAGCTTGAGTCTTCAAGTCACTATCAAATTGAATTAATTCATTAACTTGTTCGACTTTTGACGTAGCAAACAATCGCATGACTGCCTCAACGCTTTTATGTGGTGTCTGAACAATGTACAACAAAATGTAAAATGCGTTTGAGGTATCTGATCATATGATTGTGGGGTTTAAACGATTTTCTTATTTTATTTATACGAAAAGTTGGCGTTGAAAATAACCAAAATCAACCGGAAAATCGTTAGAATTTCCTTCCAAATTCCAACATTTTCGTGTAGTGTGAGGCACGTTACAAATCATCTACAAATTTTCCCACAAGAAATCTCATCCCTATCAATAAAGGGAAATATATGGTTATGCGAGCCCCTTTTGTGTAACTATATCTAAGACATACTTCCTAGAATAATACTTGAGAATACTCAATTTCTATCTATGAAAGCATTTATGCAAATAGTCTTTAAAATTGGAACAAACATCATAATCATTTCATGTAAATATGTCTTTCACATACCCAAACTATCAAAGGAAATCTCTATCTTTAATAAAAAGAATCGGATGAATACATCTCTTTAAAAAGTTGACCCATTCTAACCATGCCTAGGCCAAAATAATCCTAGTTAATTATTTTTTACTTGAATGGCACTATATATTGTTTTGTTTACTATTTTACCCTTATTTGGGACTAAGATGATCTTGTAAAACCTTCTAAACTAGTTTCACTCTTACAATCTAAAACTTGATATCTTCTTTGTAGTTGACCCGAAAAACACGTCTAATATGTCTTCCGTCTAATTTTCTTTTAGAATCCCTTCAAAAAGGATAAATATTTATTCTCACTACATGTGACCTCCTTTAGTCGTGACCATTTCACAATGAGGTATGTGTCTCTCTTGAGCCCTCCAACCAATCATGAACCCTTCTTAAAACCCTTCAATTAATTTTCAATAATATTGCGCCCACAATTCGTGAACATCAACATAGAACTTGCACGCCCCTCATGCACACCTACAACTTTATATGCAATCTTCGCACTCCATGAGTCTTGATCCCCGACCCATATGGATCACCTGTATATAATGCTACTTAGGTCTCTGGGTCTTATCTAGGCGAGGTACTCCTAACTTGTATGACTATCTCATAGACCATTCTTACTGCGCACATGAGTAAGTACACACACCAAGGTTATGAGCATGGTGTGCCCTGGGGAACGGGAAACCTCCCAGACTTGGTCTTACAGTGTCAATCAAGACTATTTTTGCCTTAAAGACACTTCAATGGCAACTGCATCAACATATCATCAATGGAGTTTCCTTAACGTTGTGTGCATACTCTTAGCATTCAAATCCAAGTGTTCAAAGAAAAGCACAATTTTGAAAACCCAACTACAAAACTTGTGCAACAACTAGAGTTATACGATAACGCGTGTTCCAACCCTTCTTGATCCAGCCTCAATAAGATGTTTCAAAACGTAAGTTTATATATTTTCCTTTTTTATAAGCTTTTGCTAACCCATGTTTTGCATTAAATAAGATTTTTTGTTAGTAGTTATAGAATCAAAAGGTCATTTAAGTGGCATGCCTAGTAACATGTGGAAAGAGAACCAAATGAACATATATACCATAATCTAAAAAAAAGCATATAATGTGTGTATACATCCAAAACCTTCAATTTGCTTCTGCGTCTCATCTTCTCCAAACCATGCACACAATGTGCATGCATATATATATTTGTACCTAAACCTATTTATATATACAAATTAATTACAAGATCGAACCTCGTATCGTCACCTATATATCATCAACCTTAAAAATTTGTACTTGTTAATTTGTAGTCGCTGATCATATAAAGTAGTGATGGTCAAGATGCGGTTTAGTATAGGAATATTAGTGATAATGCTGACGTGGAGCAGTGCCGTAGGTGCACCTCAGTGCAGTCAAGTGATCGGAGAGATCGCACCGTGCATGGGGTTTTTGCGGGGCAGCACCATCGAAGTGCCGAACCCGTTATGCTGCACCGGCATACAGGATATCAGTCCCTTCTTGATCGGACAATCTGATCGGAGTAGCGTGTGTGAGTGTATCAAGATCACGTTGAACAAGCTTACTGGGACCTACGACCCCAATCTCTTCCCTCTGCTACCCTACATGTGTGGATTTTCCTATATTAGCCTCCCTCCCGTCGACTTCGACACCGACTGCCCCAAGTAATTTATTTCATTTCCCCTTCCTCTTCTCGTCTATGCTGATAAATTATTTTGACGGGTTTATGCTAATGTGTTAGAAATGCGAGGAATTTAGTCGATTTTTGAACTAATTTGATGTTTTTATTATATTTTCTCTTAAACATTAATTTACATGAACCGTGTGAAAGTCTTAGAATTTGAAAATCGACTACAATTGTTGTATTTATAACATGCTAGCATAAACTCATCAAATAAAAGTCCTATTCCAAAAACGAGTCATTAAATAAGAAAAAGATCATTAACACTTTTTGAAAATCAAGAACACCGTGAACATTCTGAAAATCATGAACATTGGAAATAAATAAAAATTACTTCAAAGTGTATACAATAAATTGATATTTTAAAAGTGCGGCAAGCCAAATTTTTTTTGCCTCGTATTCGTTTTTCTATGGCTTAGGCTAATGACAACACTATTCATTAAATTTCATTCATATACTTAAGTAAATTAGTGGGAGCAGAGCGATCCGTCCGGATATTAATTTTTTAGTGAAATGTCACCACCTGATCATTAATGGTTTAGCTTAAACAAAAAATTAATTGATTTAGGTTTCCCTTCCTCCGTGTGTGTGTATATATATAAAAGAGCTTATTATAAACTATTTTAATTATATTGTTGCATGCAGGTATTAATCTCTGCAAGCTTGCATGAAGAACAACGATACCATGGACATCACTATCAAATTATATAAAGCTGCAGAAGTGTGGAACTAAAGGGTTCTAATAGCAAAACATTACTAATATGTTTTAAAATAAATATATAGGAAATAATGTGGGTCTCATTGCTGTAGATGACATTCCATCGTATAATTAATAACTAAAATGTCAAGTTCAATACTTCAATTCTTCCCGGGAACAATGTAACTTCATTATACAATTATATTTAGAATTTTTTGTTTCTTTCATCGTATAAATATACATATATCAATTCTTTGATAAACATGCGTTTTAAGCCACTTGTTCTAAAAATGATTGTCCTTAATTGTTGTATATCACACTTCAACGCGTCTGATTTTCATCCTTGGAGCCATATTAGCCACGCACCTTATCCATCCTCTAGAGAGGAAAGCAGTTTATATAAAATGAAACTGATGTTATGTAAGAGAAAATCATAAAGTAAAACAGAAAATCATGAAGCTATTTATGGTCTAAGCGATACGTCACACCATTACTCGAGAGATCAAGTCGTATAGGTTCTATCGGATTAAGAATGTTCAAATGGACGTCGATAGATAGGTGAATTACTAAATTCCCCATGCTTAGTCACCTTTCTGGCTACTCCACGATGGTCACTTTTCTACAATCCCACCTTGCACTAGCTT
>JAYMTE010002741.1:0-10723 GCA_036897545.1 Pelargonium fulgidum
TTTATTTTTTGGTGTGTGCTTGTATAATCGTGTAAACTTCTATGGTGTTCTTACGTATAATAATTTGTATTAGAGTAAGAACTTCTAAATTTTAATATTTTTTTTCAATAAAATCGTGCCTCCCCCTATCCACAATTTCTGGCTCCGCCACTGGTTATAGTCCCTCTTAGTGTGTAGAGTTGAAACAAATTAATACTGAAACTTGAGAAATATTAGTCTTAGTGACTATTGGTGTACACCTATGTAATGGTTCTTACCTCTACAACCTCTTCGGTCCCTTGAGTGGCATCTTCATGATATCCTCTTGCTAAATGTATCCTCTGGTATTAGGTAGAACAACTTGTGTTCTACTTGTAATAGTTTACTTAATGGAATTGAGTAATAACGTACATAATGAAGCTATAAGCTGCTTCTTAATATACTATTTTGACTCCGGATACTGTGTTCTTACAGTCCAAGGAAGAATGTGAGTACTTAATCGCTCTTGCTAAACCTCATATGACGAAGTCAACTGTGGTTGATAGCACAACTGGTCAGAGTAAAGATAGCAGGTTCTTTCATTTTCCCATCTTCACTCTGGCTGCATTTTCTATCAGATTCGAAATGGGGAGGGTTTACCATGCCTCACTTTTATTCATCTTGCTATCATAAATATATTTTATTAGTTGTTTACTAAACAATATAGCAGTAGTTTACAAGCACAGTTGATGTCTATTGCCTGCAGGGTCCGTACAAGCACTGGAATGTTTCTGAAGAGAGGACGGGATAAAATCATTAGAGCCATAGAACAAAGGATAGCAGACTTCACATTTATTCCTGTAGGTATGAGATATGAAGTGTAGTTATTTATAAGTACTTACATCTGTCTTGCATTTCCTGCTTAGCCTTGGACTTCTGTTACTTCTGTTCTGTGCCCATGATCGGCGAAATTATTGGTTTTTTTATCTTTACTTTCTGGTCTTCAAATTATGAGATGCTACCACTTTAGGCTAACATTACAATTTGCAGAGCATGGAGAAGGACTTCAAATTCTTCACTATGAAGTTGGACAGAAATACGAACCCCACTATGACTACTTTCTTGATGAGTTCAATGTCAAGAATGGAGGCCAACGAATAGCAACTCTTCTAATGTATTTGTAAGTCTCGTTCATTTTCATTATCGTGTTCTTTTAAATCTCACTCATATGGGTTGATGTTTCACTTGTTGCATTTCTGCTGCTTCTTCTGTCAATGTAGGTCAGATATTGAAGAAGGGGGAGAGACAGTGTTTCCTGATGCAAGGGGAAATATCAGTTCTGTGCCTTGGTGGAATGAGTTATCTGAATGTGGTAGAGGAGGTCTTTCTGTAAAACCCAAAATGGGTAATGCGTTGCTATTTTGGAGCATGAATCCCGATACCACAGTTGATCCATCAAGTTTGCATGGTTAGTGTTGGGGGCATTAAATAATTGTACTGCTGTCAGAAGTTATTTCTCAAATATATATTTCACGGTGTTAATCACCCAACATAAGTATACAAGCTAACAATTTCTGGTTACTAGGTAGTTGCCCTGTGATTAATGGGAACAAGTGGTCGGCTACAAAATGGATGCATGTTCAGGAATATAAACTCTGATCTGTTGTTTATAAAGGTAATTCTTGCTACCTGGAGTAGTTTATTATGTATTTTTATTGACATTTGTTAATATAACCATTTAATTTAGTTGTTAAAATTAGACTTACATTGTTGATGTTATTTTCACCCAACCAATGCTGTTGTTTCCACTGCCTTGTACGACATCAAAACTAAATTCTATAATGATAAGAGAACTGTTCCCTGTTGATGTTGATGGCAAGATCATATTTGATTTCCTCCATCATTTTGGATAATGTTTTCCTGTGATGTACGGGTGTCTTTATGGAATGAAGGCATGCATTTAGTTTTAGTTGCTGTAGTTACTACAGGAAAGACCATACTTGGTGATTCCAAAAAGAGTGTAGAGTATCTGAGATATATAGGTTAGTGTTGATTAGATGAAAAGAAGGCGTGATAAACATGATGCAGAATCTTTATAACCATTGTCGTCTCAGTGCTTCAATTGTCTTAGTGGTACATAATTGAAACATACAGAGGTGGGGATGGATTTGGCAAATCTATGCCCATTGGAGAAAAAAGCTTACAAATTTCTGTAGCTACCATGTTAGATAGCGAAGGACATGCATCATATGCATTGCTGAGGGCTAGTTTGGCGGATAGTGCATAATCTATGAAATTGATGATAATTATACATATTATATATAATTATATATCTGATTCTTACACTTGTCACTTTGTGATGGCAGAAATTACAGGTATACATACTGTGGGTCATTTGGTGTTATGGAATTGAAGAAAAGACAGAATCCAGTAGTTGAGCACATTGCTTCCACAATATTGGATGACTCTACAGCTCAGTTGGGCTAGTTTTTATTCTTTTTTCTCTAACCCTTGCTTAGGACTAGAAAGTTGTTTGTACTTCAATATTTTGGTGAAAATAATAATATTATTGGTTTTGCCTTGTGTAAATTTTAGGAGACAAAGGGTATATTGCCCATCAATATTTGTACACAACAAATACTAATACTTGCAATATATTCCATTTCTATTAAATTAAAAAGTTTCAGATGGCATCATTTATATATAATACTCTACATTTGTTGATTTATTTGTCATGGGAATATATTCCACATCTCTCTCTGCCACTTTTTGGGCTAATGTTTGGGACTAATTGACAAAAATAAATAAATAACTAAAATATTCAAAATATGAATAATAACTTATTTTTAAAATGAATAGATCACATAGAATTCATTTGCCCTTAAATTCGAAAGAGGAACCTGATGTAAAGAACAGCTATTAACAAAGCTTTTGGGGCCCGAACAAAATCATGATAATAACTGAGATTACAATCCTTTCAACGATAATACTCAGTCAACGTGCAAGAAAAGCATCAACAAGTCAAATATGTCATGTAATCTCATAACATCCACTTCAGCAAATCAAACATTAGCGTAAATATTGGTGATATTAACCCAATAGATTATGCAAATGAGTTATGCCTTTAGACTGAGCAGAGTACTTATCAAAGGTATTATTTGATACTCTTAACTATCTGAATGTCATACCAAAACAAGTTCATATGAACAAGAAAAGAAAAGAAAAGAAAAGAATGAGGATCAATTATGTGTCAGTTTAAATGTTTCAACTTGACCTCAAACCACTCAATGAGGATCGAGGAAGAAGGTTGAGAGCAAAACCTGCCGGTAATTTTCTAAACGGCTCATATATACAACTGTATCGTATGATCATATCTTAGATTAGGAACATCTCATGATGTGATTATCAAGAATGATAACACTGTAATAAGTCCTTTGTAATACAGCTACTTTTGAACATTTAGATTCCCTTCACCTGCATGTGGTAATGAAAAGAGAATCAATGTTTGACATACAATCATGTATCTTTAGCCACTACGACAAAATTTGGCCATGCACGCAGCTTTTCAAATGGGAAGTGTAAAACACAAACTTGGGAAAGCAAATCCCCGAGGTGCATTACTTCCCGTGTATCCCCAAACATAAGTAAGCTACCTACTGCCTTAGAGTTGAAACTTGAAACATACCAACTGAGGTTGGAGATAGGAACTAGGGAAGCATGTGTGTTGTATAATGGGTGAACCTTTACTCTGTCACATATTTCAGTGACATGTATTTCCCTCCTGCTCTAATTTATAGTTATTTGTTTTTTTCCCTTTTTAACCTTTAGTGTATAATCAACCAAATCCAGGCATATCACAGAAAGCAGTCTTGTACATGAATCTCAACTCAATTTTATTACTATAGATAATTAATTCTATGGCACTATACAACCTCAACTATCAGAGTAGGCACTTGCTCAAACTAAAGCAATGAGATGTATGTAAGAGGCCAAGTGACTCAGCCCACCTCTTGTATGGCCACTTTTTATTCTATCAGTATTATTGACACCTAGGCAGAGGATATACCAATTAAGTTGAAGTAACTAGAGAGGTTGCAAGACCATAAAACCAAGGATATTACCTTCTCTTTTCCTGTTTTACGAAGCTTGCTCAGAATCTCAGCAAAATCTTCAGGTGGTTGGCATGTGAAGTGCATATTTTCTCCTGTATGCGGATGCTCAAACCTGCAAAATGATGGGGGGAAAAAAAGTTGTATCCTGTGTCATTCAGATGTTTGCTAAAAATATAGAAAATATTGCAGCTTAAGCTTCATTCTCTACCCAAGAGCAAAGGCATGGAGGCAAGGCCTCTCAATTCTAGAAAACAATTGGGGAAGTTGGTGACGAGAACTTGGTGGGGTTTTAGCCTGAAGTAGTGACAATGCCCCATTACTGGTCCATCCATACATTTCATCACCTAATAGAGGAAATCTCATGTACTGTGCGTGCGCACGGATCTGCATCAGAAACACAATTTACTACGTATATAGTTCATAAGCCAATTGGAAAATTGAAAATCTGACATTCAGATCTTCCACTAGCAGCACAAAGATGATTAAAAAGCCAGTTGCATATGCTTTATGTAGTACCTGATGAGTGCGTCCAGTTTCTAATCTCCACTCAACCAATGCAGAAGCACCACCGGCCAATTTTTCAATCACTTTGTACCTGATAAAGGTAAAACCAGATTCAACATAATGTAACATGAAAATGCACCTAATCAGCAAGAAAGACAAATGTAGCAGTTCAGGGCCATAAATCACCTACTAGCAGCATAACGGGTCCGTCCATTATTACTTGATCCAGGTATAGCAGCCATACGAGTTCGACTAGTTGGGTCACGACCAATTGGAATCTCAATACGTCCAGAAACTGGACAGGGCAGTCCTGTTGTAAGACTGACATAAATCCTCTGGATAGTGTGTAGCTTAAATTGTTCAGATAAATGGGCATGAGCATGTTCATTCTGTAAATGTGTCGTCCAGAGTAGTGGCACCATATGTTCGTTCATTAGCAAACTTAACTTATAGATAAAGAGGTAGCCTTGCTAACTGAGGCTAGCAATTTCAAGAGGAAAAGGGGAGAGGGAAGACATCACCTTTGCAACAACAAGCAGACCACTAGTTCCTTTGTCCAATCTGTGCACAATCCCTGGGCGAACAGATGCCATACATGTGCCGGAACTCAACCCTCCACTAGAACTTTGATTTGTATCAATGCTATTTAACAATTCATCATCCAGTAAATCCTCTACATCAGAAAGTACTTCCTGTGCATCAGAAACCTCCTGCTTTTGCGATACAATCTCTGGAAGACTGCAGTGGTTAAGAATACCATTTACGAGTGTGCCGGTAGCATTGCCTGGAGCTGGATGAACAACCTGAATTATGCAACAAAAGTTCCATAATTTAACTCCAAAATTAAAACAGATGAATTGAGCTCAGAGTATCAAAACTCCAGTTGATTACAGGGACGATGGAGGAAAGAAATTATTATTAGAAATTAACAAGTGTCAAGGCTAGTAGTTGTGATGTCTCCCTTCTCTATTATATTCCTCCAATGACACAATTACATTTTGCATCCACAGCTAAAAGTATACTTGGGGAAAATTTACTATGACATGCTTTGATTAGACATGTATGATAGAAACACAAATAAGAAGTCTAGGTCATTTGCTACTTGCTATGCATACAATTTTAGACATTATTTGTGTTTTTTTTCATTGCCATAAAACCACTACATTTCAGAATCCCTCATTAAACTTTAAGTGCAAATCAACCAAAATGCAATAAACAAGTACTAGATCAGTAATTTCAACTAAATTTGAGACCATTAGTATAATTGACTAATTAATAGATGCACGAACTTGCTATTACATGCACATAAGGTGATCAACAGTACGAGTTCAAACAGTTAAAGTTGTGAAAGACTACCATATGAGGAGGTTTGTTCACGACAAGCAGGTGGTCATCTTCATAAACTATATCCAAAGGTATATCCTCTGGTTCAGCTTTCAAGGGTTTCAACTCAGGAATTGAGCAGTTTATCGTATCACCAGCTTTGAGTTTGTACGAGGCCTGGTCAAATGTCAGTAATCACATCAAAACAAGGAGAATGCAATAAAAACAAACTCCTCCTAACATGTCATGATGAGAACAATCAAAGAACAATCCGACTTTCAAAAAATCGATGTCGAGAGCCATTTCAATTCCAGAGGAGTCAATTGAGGCAATAGAGTGTAGAGAGAAGTTGACCTGACTGACAACCCTGCCGTTGACGGTAGCGAGGCCGGTGCGAATGCTGGATTGCACTCGTGCTCTGCTGATGCCAGGGATATGAGAAGTGATCCAAGAGTCGAGCCTGATATTTACTGAACCAGCCTCCACGGTTTCCTCCATCCGTGCACCGGAGAAATTTCCCGGTTTGTCATCGAGATGTGCCTGAGCGGTGGAAAGAGATAGAGAACGCGCACGGAGAAAATTGAAGAGAGAAGAAGAAGAAAACCTAGGGTTTGGTGTGAAGGAAGAGGAGAGAGAAGGAGAGGCGTGGTGGCGGAGAGCAGAGGAAGAAGGAGACCACCATCGACAACAAGGACTCGCAATTGCACACAACATCCTCGCAAATCGCAACGCCTCTTCTTCGCTCCACACTTCTCGTGTTATCTTATGTTAGTCCTTAAACGACATCGTTTTTTGTTTTATTTGACTAGGGTTTCTAATTCTATTTTAAGTGCAGCACACGCAACAAGTGTCCGTTAATCTTTGATTTCCATAACATTTTCTCCATTTGTAGGAAGGAAATGCTTGCAATGCAAAAAAAGTTTATTTATGGTAGACATTCATATTATAACTTACAAGGCATGAATGAGTTTGAGTCACTTTCTTTTTGACAAAGCAAATTATTTTACTTATTCTCTTGCTCTTGCTATTCTTTTTCTCAACTACACTACATCTGATTCTCCTGTGTTGCTTGAGTCCCTCTCCTCATCATGGCCACAAACTCTTCATAGTTAATTCTTCCATCCTGCACCGTGCGATAAATTGTTATGAATGTGACTGAACTGAATCAAAACATCACAGATCATCAAGAGAATGACTATGTTTAAGGAGAAATTGAATACATACTTTGTCAATATCCACGTCATCAAGGATTTCATCTATAGTTGCTTCATCCCCCATTCCATATTGATTCATTGCCTGTCTAAGTTCATCTCTCGTGATAAACCTGGTCAACATGAAACAACATCGATAATATCCAAATTGAGGAATAGGAAAGAATCAAGAATGTTTTTCATGGCCAAAAAGTCATAATCCAAACACGAAGAATGGGACAGTACACTGACCCGCTTCCATCCTTGTCGAAGTACTGGAATGCCTTGTATAAGTTTTCTTCCCTCTCAAGTTTGTGCCGATGCATGGTGGCAGTAATGAACTCTATGTAGTCGATAGTCCCATTCTGGTCAACATCAGCCTGAGACGATAAAGTATGCTAGTTAACAACATATCTTGCGGGCTTTGAGGACTATCAGTATCACAAAGCGTAAGTTCTATTATAGTAAGTGGACTAATTAGGAGAACAAGATGGTTAGATCCCAGCCTGGAAGTGTAGCTCTATAGAAGTGTAGCTCTTACCGCATCCATAAGCTGTTTTATTTCTGATTCAGTGAGCTTAGATCCCAGCCTGGACAATCCTGTTTTGAGTTCTTCGTATGTGATTGTACCATTTCCATCAGTGTCCATGTTTTTGAACATTTGTTTCAAGCCCTTTATTTCTTCTTCCGAAAGATTTTCTGCTATGACCTTCAAGAAATCAACACTTGTTAGGAATAGTATGGCAAATCTGTTACAGTAGCTAAATCTTTTTCCTTCAATTGCCAGGTTAGGAAAATGACATCACTACCATATGTAATAGTTCAGAGTTTGAATCATACCATTAGGGCAAGTTTCTTCATCTTGTTCATTGCTCTGAACTGCTTCATCCTAATCAGAACAGCACTGTCAATTGGTTTATCAGATATTTCACCATCTACCTTGAGCCACGGATGTTCTGTTTCAAATATTACGTACACCGTAAGTTACATTGAACAATCTGCTACTTATCATTTACAAGGTTCTACAAACAAATTAACCCAAAATCTCATTCCATTCAATTTAGTTCCACTGTGCATCCCCTAAGTCCAAGCCACCTTAGATAGTCCATAGAATAAAGGAATTCTTTTGGTGGCTGAACATTTACAAGTTGACACATCACATTTGAATAACTCATGTGAATTCAATGAGAAGAGGCAATCCTCTCTACAATTCATATAATGGGAAGCCTGAAGAATGTGGCTAGGAGTATTCCAAACAATGTCCTACTGAAGCTTGCACAAGTAACGATGTACTTACCAAGGGCTTGGGCAGCAGTAATCCGTTTTTTAGGTTCCTTTGTTAACATTTTTCTGATAAGATCCTTTGCAGCATCAGATATGGTAGGCCATGGCGAACTTTCTAAGTCAAGATGACCAGCCAATACTGCATCAAATATGCCTTTCTCGGTCTCTGAAATGAACGCAGACACAAATTACAACTCAAGAAGTAATAATGCAATATTTCTTTTTAGCCAGACATTCAAAAAGTTTCACCTACCAGCCCAAAATGGGGGCACTCCACATAGAAGAATGTACAAGATGACTCCAGCACTCCAAACATCTATCTCTTTTCCATAGTTCCGCCGCAGTACTTCTGGGGCTACATAGTAAGCACTTCCAACAATGTCCTTGTACACTTTCCCTGGAGAATGATTTTCAATTTTTGATCAATGCATGAAGGAAAACGAGTGCAACAACTTCTCATTCCAGTCCATGCTTGACAATAAAACGTGCCAATTTAGTAAATGCCATATATCTGCATAATGCAATTAACTTTGTTCATCGTTCCTTGTAATGTGTAGAAGACTCAGATTATAAAGGTAAAGAGAAGCCAACCAAGAACTTATTTGCTCATTCATTAATATTTTTCTCCTGACAGTGAGCCCAACTTGTTGGGACTAAAGTTTCAGGAGCCATATACAAGGATCTCAACAGTCTAAAATTTTGATATCAGCCAACCTGATGGAATTATCAGAGATCTTACTGGTCTCTATTTTTAGCCCATTATATTTCATAGATATACTGCTTAAGCAAACGACATTCATCATTCTAAGAAACCATAGGAACTATCAAAGCTATTTATTGTCCTATATTTTAGCACTTCCCACCATGATTGGAAGTGAACTTCACTATAATTCGTCTTTAAGGTGTGCAATGAAACAGTACCTTCAATTTAACAACAAGTGATCAACTTGGTTGACCCATCCCTTTATTCTTGACTTGCCTATTGACTCGACATCCAAAGAAATTTGTATACTAGCTTGGATTCGATGTTCACATGTATAACACATACTCAAATAAACAAACCATCACAATTATACTTCTTGACTTAACTTGCACTTGCAGCAATCCATTTAAGTCATCCCCAAATAAACCAAGTAAAGTTAAAGTAAATGCCCAAAACAAACACAGTGATTTCCAAAATGCTCACCAAAAGTTGCATGTGGAATTGGTAATTTGATCAAGGCAAGAAACCACACAATATGCAAATGCAAGGGACTAGCAATGAATCACATGCAAGTTCAAAAATGCATAACACAAAGCAAAACAAACCTTCCTCTATGAACACAGAGAGACCGAAATCGGTGGCTTTCAGTGGAGAGTTCTCGTCCTTGGTTGCCAGCAAGAAGTTCTCAGGCTTCAAGTCCCTGTGCATCACCCCCATGAAGTGACACACATGAACCACATTCACAATCTGCCTACAAATACACGCCGCCTCGCGCTCCGAGTAAGACCCTTTCGCTATGATCCTGTCGAAAAGCTCGCCGCCGGAGCACAACTCCATCACCAAATGCAGGTTTTGCCTGTCCTCATAAGCACCCTTGAACTCCACAATGTTGGGCTGTCCAGTAAGGTGCTGGAGCATCAAAATCTCCCTCCTCACATCCTCAATGTCCTTCTCGGTCACCAGTTTTCGCCTCGAAATGGACTTGCAAGCATATTTCAATCCGGTGGCCTTTTCGGTGCAGAGAAAAGTGATGCCAAACTGACCCCTTCCCAGCTCCTTGTCCAAAGCATAAATTGTGGCGATATCAATGTACGGCTTGCCTAAAATGGGACCAATCTGGGACGATGAAGATGGTTTTGGAGTGAAGTTTGTGTGTGGAGGTGGCGGAGGAGCAGGTTTTGACTGGTGATTGCTTCTGGGTTTGTGAGGAGGTGAATCGGAGGAGTAGGAGATTGGGATTTCGTGAGCTCTGGAGAGTTTGGTGAAGCAAAGTCCCATTTTTGAGAGATGGGTTTGGTTTTTCAGGTGAGAAGTGATATTGAGTTGATGCTTTTTAATGGAGTTTTTTGGGGTACCTTGCTTTTTGTTATGGATTTGTTTGTCCTCTTGTTTCTCTCTTTCTTCTTCACTTCACTCTTTGCCTTGAACACGCTTTGCTCAGAATCAGACTCGGCGACTGCTAGATTATCGGTTTCGTGTAACCTTTTGTAGTTTTGCTTGGGCGCGTTTCATGTGATATGGCCTTAACTTTTTGGGCCTAAGTGACTAAAGGATAACTATTATGCGAGCAAGGCCCAAATTTTAAGCCCAGTGCAATTATTTTCCATCTCATCTTAGAGCTTGTTTGTTAACTCATGTTGAGTTTCGTT
>JAYMTE010002742.1:0-10723 GCA_036897545.1 Pelargonium fulgidum
ACACCAAGGCTGGATCAAACGTATTAAGCTTTGAAAGCAGGTAAATTTTGTGTCATGTTCTCAGCTGAAGCTGTTTGGCTCACAAATAATTATTCTCCTTACTTGATAAATTTTAATGTTATTGCAGTGAGAGAGCTTTGTTAAACCGTTTGATGATTGAGTTATATAAGTTGGATAGTGATGTACTTGTTGGGCATAATATATCTGGGTTTGACCTGGATGTTCTTCTTCATAGATTTCAGGTGAGACTGCTTTAATTTTGCTTTCTGTAATAAGAATCTGCTTGTCTTCTTTGAATCCCCTGCTAAAAAATCCTTGGAAAAGTGCTGGCAATGTCATTTAATTTAACTGAGGAACAGGATGATACTCTGTTATGATTTTTGCATCTTAAAGTATGGCATCAACTGATGACTGGGTGCAGTTCCTCATTGTTAATATTGGGACTATTGAGTTGGAAGAAAAGGGTGTAACAATTCATTCTTATAACTTTGACTTTTTAAATAATCTCATTCTTGAAGCATCATGTGAATGAACACTTTAAATTACAGGATTAAACTGTTCTTGTAATTTATGACTGTTGCTTTCATCCTTTCAAGATCATGTGTTCTATATGCATAGGCTTGCAGAGTGCCGAGCAGCATGTGGTCCAAATTAGGGCGTCTCAAGCGTTCGGTTATGCCTAAACTTACAAAAGGAAGCACAATTTTTGGATCTGGAGCAAGTCCGGGGATCATGTCTTGCATTGCAGGTCGACTATTATGTGATACATATTTGTGTTCTCGTGACCTACTAAAAGAGGTGTGCTACGTAGCTAGTAAAGTTTATATGAGCAAAATTGGTAGTTTTCATAATCCTTAGTTTCTCACTTATGTAACTATGTTTCTTCCAGGTCAGTTATTCCTTAACGCAACTTGCAAAGACTCAGCTGAACAAAGACCGAAAAGAGATTGCTCCACATGATATTCCCAAAATGTTTGTATCAACAGAATCTCTAATTGAACTTGTAAGTTCTAATACTTACTTTTAATTTATTGTGCTCATAAATGAAACACCTGATAAATAGACTTAATCTTTAGTGAAATAAATTTCATAGCTATTTTATCTTTTCAAAAATTGTCAAGTAGTAATGTTTAAATCCTCCCTTTTTGCTCCACAAAGACATGGTGCAATTTTTAATTTGTGTTTCGTGATGTTAATGCAAATAATAATTTATTAGCTTAAAGAGTTATTGTACAACTTACAAGCTGTAACGAACCAACTCAACTAAAAGCTTAAACTGACAGTTGAAGGCTCAACACGGCTCCTCACTTACAAGCCCATTATCACTTTGCCCAAACACCTAAAACGCACAGGTTTCTTCTTGCCTTGTGCTGAAATTTAATTTGGTTGGGGGCAGCGGGCCTCGTATTTGTGACCTTTAGGTCACCAAGGCTTTGATACCATGAAAGAACCAACTCATCTTAAGCTTATAGTCAAAGGCGCAACTTGATTTTTACACTCTAACACAAGCTACTAGTGATATTTGTTAGCTACTGTAGCTTATGAGTTTGACCCGTCAGGAATATATTTGGCTGGATCTAAGTTAAATTTTACACTAGATAGCTGCTAAGTAGCTAGTAAGCTGCTGGTGATATTTGTTAGCTACTTTTCTTTCTTAGAAAATATGACTGCTACTATCCTAGTATATCGTGGTTCTCATTGTGTTTTAATTGCATACAGATTGAATATGGGGAGACAGATGCATGGTTATCTATGGAACTCATGTTTTATCTGAGTGTTCTTCCGCTGACACGTCAGTTGACTAATATCAGCGGTAATCTCTGGGGAAAAACCCTCCAAGTAAGTCCTCACAATATTACCATGTCTTCTAACACAATTACTTCAAATATGATGTGAAAGGTGTAAACTCTAAATATCTATGTTTTCTTCAGGGTGCAAGGGCTCAGAGAGTAGAATATCTCTTATTGCATGCATTTCATGCGAAGAAGTATATGGTACCAGACAAGATCTCATCTTATATGAAGGAAACAAAAATGACAAAACGTAACCATGGTATCGAAGATCGAAATGTTGACGAGTTGGATATTGATAATGAAAATGATACTTTACCCAAGGTCAATGGAAAGAGCAAAAAAGGTCCTTCATACTTAGGTGGATTGGTTTTGGAGCCAAAAAGAGGATTATATGACAAGTATATATTACTTCTGGACTTCAATAGTCTTTATCCTTCTATCATTCAGGTTAATAACATTATCCTTCCTTACTCTCTCACCTCTTTGTGTGATATTTGTCTATGAAGGTATAATATTTAGTAGTCTTCTCTGTTTACTTTTTAGTTGAAGGTAAATGTAATGACATCTGTCATTGATTTGCCTTGTTTTCATGAGCATTAATGCTTACCTCTTTTACAGGAATATAATATTTGCTTCACAACGGTCCAAAGGTCTTCAGATGAATTAGGTTCCCGCTTACCATCTAGTACAACACCTGGAGTGCTGCCTGAGGTATAATCACCTCAGATGCAGTAAATTCTTCTCATTGATTAATATTCTATTATGTAGGAAATTTACAAATTGTATAAAATTTGATTCCTGAATATACACTGTAGTTGCTGAAAAATTTGGTTGAAAGGAGAAGAGCGGTTAAGAAATGGATGAAGACAGCAACTGGTCTCAAACTTCAGCAATTTGACATTCAACAGCAAGCGCTAAAACTTACAGCAAACAGGTCTGTGTTCATCATTTCTTATGCCAAACATCTTAAGTTATTTAGTCTTGATGATGCTATAACTGATTATTATTCTTCTTTTTATATCTGTCGTGATACGACTGGATTGCAGTATGTACGGATGCCTGGGGTTTTCCAATTCGAGATTTTATGCAAAACCACTTGCAGAGCTTATTACATTACAAGTAAGATTCTTGTGTAGCTTATTCTGGCATTTAAAGATACTTGTATAACATTATGAGTAAGACACTCTCAAGACGTACTGACGAAGTTACATGATTGTTGTGCAGGGAAGGGAAATTCTACAGAGCACTGTTGATCTTGTTCAGAATAACTTGAATCTGGAGGTCTCTACTGAATATTGATAGTCTTCTCAAATTCATGGCTACATTGCTTTAACTGACTGGTTAAGAAAGTTATCACTAAAAGATATTATCTTTTTGGCAGGTAATATATGGTGATACAGATTCAATTATGGTTTACAGTGGACTTGATGATATTACGAAAGCAAAGGAGATTGCAGGGAAAGTCATCTTAGAGGTGAGATTTTAAGTTCTTAGCATCTTTTTGGAGTATGTGGCATACTGCAGTATGATGCAATGACATATTTTGTGGCCTGGCTGATGTAATCATATGGGGATTGATTGATTTTATTTTTAAATGTATCTCTATTATACTTCATATAAGGTTTGACTTGCTTATTCCTTTTCATCTAGGTCAATAAAAAGTACAAGCGTCTGGAAATTGATCTTGATGGCGTGTACAAGAGAATGCTACTTCTCAAGAAAAAGAAGTATGCAGCTGTCAAGGTGCAGCAATCTAAGGATGGGAAATCATATGAGGTATTTTTCAAAAATGATCCTAACTATTAGTGTTTTGGTGATCTCACTCTAGGGAAATGTCAATGTGAATAACTTTGTTGGTACAGGTTATTGAACGTAAAGGTCTTGATATGGTTCGTCGAGACTGGAGTTTACTATCAAAGGAACTGGGGGATTTCTGTCTGAGTCAAATATTATCGGGAGGGTATTTTATCTTCAACTCATCTGTTTACAGTTTAGTGTCTGTTTGCGAGGGTTGCAACTTCAGAAGCTGAGCAGATATCTCAGTATCTCACCTATTTTGTACATCTATGGCTTTTATGCTTACAGGTCATGTGAGGATGTTGTTGAATCCATACATAATGCTCTTGTGAAGGTGAAGTCCTGAACTATTATATTATCATCATCACTATTTCATTCTGATGGATTAATTGGTCAAATCTATAAATGGAGATATCTTTTATTTCTTCAGAAGTTGTTGGCTTCATATTGGTTGCTTTATTACTGCAAACTAGAAATTCTGGATCGACAGGGCTTTAGATATTGTGATCAGACTAGTGAGCATGTCAATCTGAATCTGATAGGACTGGACGGAGTGGAAAGAATTCAGTTTATATAATTTTCTTGTTTTTTCTCTTCACGATTATTCTATTTAGTCCCTTGAAATTGCGATTATTGTAATACATTTTTGAGTTCATTTGGATTAAACTGCAATTTACACTACCAACTAACTACACAATGATTTATAGTGATGTAAGACCATAAGTTTTTAAGTTCCTTAGAAGATGTATTCCTACTGTTGAACTTTTCAAAAGATTACAAGTATCTGCTCTTGGAGTTTTATGATCAGCAACTCAGTTGTGTTCTCACTTTGAAATCGTATAGTTTGCATGGAAATTTAACCAGAACTTGTTGCATACTAAACAGGTGCAAGAGGATATGAGGAATGGGCAAGTAGAACTTGAGAAATATGTCATCACAAAGACATTGACTAAACCACCTGAAGCTTATCCTGATGCTAAAAATCAACCACATGTCCTTGTGAGTCTGAGAAATGATCTTTGCTTTCCTTATCTGGATCTGTACTCAATTTCCTTCACAATTCAACTAATCCATTACACTGGTTTTACTGTCATTTTGTAGGTAGCAAAAAGATTGAAGCAAAGCGGTTATTCTACCGGTTGCTCTGTGGGCGACACAGTCCCTTATATTATTTGTTGTGAGCAGGTTCGTCATGCAGATAGTTGCTTTCTAATTCTAATTGATTGATCATTTGTATTAAGTATATGCTGATTTACAGAACTACAATCAAGATTTCACTGGTTTCATAGTATTTAGCCTTTTTCCTTCTTTTGTTCCACAGGGTACTGTTTCGAGTAGTTCGACAGGTATTGCTCAGCGAGCCAGACATCCTGATGAACTGAAAAAAGATGATGGGAAATGGATAATCGACATTGATTACTACTTGTCTCAGCAGGTATATTCCTTTCATTGCTGACCCTGATCAGACTTTTATGAAAACATCATTACTACCTACTAGCACGTTGGAGCTTAACGACCTGGTTTTCCCCTCCAGATTCATCCTGTGGTATCACGTCTATGTGCTTCAATTCAGGGTACAAGCCCAGAACGTTTGGCTGATTGCTTAGGACTTGACTCATCTAAGGTAAAGCAGCTTTTCAGCTTTATATACTTAACTAAATTGTATATTTGCTCATACTTATTCATTTGAGATTGAACAATGGCTCAATTTAGTTCCGGAACAAGTCAAGTGAAGCAGTCAGCAATGATCCTTCCAGCTCGCTCTTGTTTGCTGTAGATGATGAGGAGAGGTATTTTTATTTATTTTTTATTTTTGGCATCAATGTAATTGTACCTTGATAGTAACAAATATTTTTACGTTTGCACTCAGGCAAGGTTTGCTAGTTAATGTTTATGATACAGATCAATCTGAACTGTTCTTGAATGCTACTACTTCACTTTCAGAAAAGTGTCATTTTAAAAATGCTCAAAAATCAAGAAGTTATGTCAAATGACCTAATTTTTTTTAAAATTAATTAATTTTTTTAATTGTGTTAATACTCATTAACTACTAGTACTAATAGATGCTATATTTGGGGATGATGAAAGGGTATTATTGGAAAGTTATATGCATTTTTTTCTGTTGAAACTTGAAATTCTATAATGACACATAATTTGAAACAAAGACAGTATGAATATAATATGGACAATAGTGTATATGCATTCATCTCTCAAGTTGGTCTATAGCTTGTGAACAATATGAATTCATGCATAGATTGTCTCGTTATTTTTATTTTTTTATGTTCTGATTACTGTTTGAGTTTTGAGGTAGCATGAAAGATGTAACTGACTTTGACTAGTAGATATATCTGAAAAGGAAAGCTAATGGATCAATCGGTGCTATGAACAAAATTGCAGATACCGGGGTTGTGAGCCTTTGAACTTTTCATGTCCAAGTTGCTCTAGCACTTTTGATTGCCCATCAGTCTTCAGTTTCATTTGCAAGTCCATCAACGAAAAGGCCACAAAGCCAGAAGTAGAAGAATCATCCTCCGATTTTTGGAGTAAATTGCGCTGCCCTAAATGCCCAGAAGAAGGTGGTGTGGGTAGAATTTCTCCAGCAATGATCGCTAACCAGGTATTTATTTACTTGTGTGTGCTATTAATGTGTGTGTGCGTGTGCGCGCATATTGTGCATCTGCCATGCATCCAACTACGAAATATACATTGAAATACCGAAACGTTGGGACAGTAATTAATGATCCTTCAATATTCATCACCTTCTGTGTGAGGAAGAAGTTTATAGGATTAATGTCAATAGTGTAAACTAATTTTGGTGTGTTACTCAATTTGGTGCACGTAACTTTAAAAAACTTATAGTCCTTGAACTTTCAAGTTCAACCCAATGTAGTGCACCATTATCTATCTGTTAGAACTTAGAAATTGCTTGTACGGCATCCTGACGTGGCAACCCCAGAAAAGTTATTTAAAAAATTGTAGTATTTTTTTCCTGGTCGTCAGATAACATGTATCATTTGCAGAAAATTCATCTTCTTACCAGCAAATTTTCTCTTGCTTCATTGCCTTCTATGTGGAGAAGTTTTTTGTTTTTCAAGTACTTAAATTAGTATATAACCAACCAATGATCTTAACAATGGTGTGCTGGGGAAGAAGTTTTGGTGTTGGATTTGAGACTCAATGCATGTGTCATTTTACTTGATCATATCTTTTTGTTTGTCAGGTCAAAAAGCAAGCAGACGGGTTTGTCTCAATGTATTATAAAGGCTTAATGATGGTAATCTACCACTTGCAAATTGTCAATGACTTTACTTTCCAGATAATAGATCTCATTATCATTTCCTTTCTCTCAGTGCGATGACGAAACTTGCAAGTTCACAACACGAAGTCTCAACCTGCAAGTGATTGGTGATTCGGAGAGAGGAACAATTTGTCCAAACTATCCACACTGTAATGGGCGTCTTGTAAGAAAGGTTTGCCTCCAAGAAACTCCAAACAATATGTTTTTTTTTGTCTTCTCGCCTAGTTTCTCTTGGTAACATTCTATTGATTCAATGAGAAATTTGTGCGTTCAATGTATCTTCAACAGTACACTGAAGCAGAGCTTTACAAGCAACTTTCGTATTTCTGTTATCTGTTGGACACTGTACACTGCATAGAAAAGGTCAGTACATTGCTTTTCATCATTATGCTCCATCTTCTATGAGCTTGCAGTTATTGAATGTTAATCTATGAAGCATCAAGACTCTCCCCCAGCAGAGTGCACAGGAACTGAACATTGACAATTAAAAATAACAAAATAAATAAAACATAAATCTGACCCATCACACCATGGCATGCAATGTCCTATTTTTCAAAATCAACTGTATTTTTTATTCCTTTAAAAGCCTGAGTTGTTTTGTCCATAGATTGTTATTTGTTTGTGGGACATTAGTTAGAACACCTCATGTAAATTTCAAAACATTTAAAAACCATGAATACGTACTATCTTCTATACATTGGTACTCCTTTCGTCCCCAAAATGAGCTATTTTGAGAAAAATTAAGTAGGTAGTTAGTGTGTTGTATTTACTTTGGTATCCTTCTGATTATGTGTTCAATGATGTTAACTTGATATAAGATTACTATTGATATTTCATGCATAACTAACTTACTGAAAAATGAAAGTACACTCATTTTGGGACAAATTTAAGAGTAACATTACACTCATTTTGGAACGAAGGGTGTATATTTTTGAATGAAAAAGCTATCGTGTCATGATGTATGGAGTTATATGCTAATGGCAGATTGCGTATCCAAGTTGTGTGATGTTGGTATCAGTGCAACATAGATGTTAATGTGTGGATTGTTTGGTGTTTGCAGATAGAAAGTAGCAAGAGAATAGCGGTAGAGAAGGATTTGAGCAGAATCCGGCAAATGGTCGATATGGCAGCATCTGCGGTTCAGCAGATGAGAGACCGATGTGCGTATGGGTGGATACAGCTCAAGGACCTTATCATCACAGTTTAAATTCAATTAATTGCTCGAAGAGGTTTGTTGTACATATTGAGATGTAACAGTTAATTTCATATTTATCATCAGTCTTGTGTGTGTTTGGTAAATGTAGTTAAAGAGTATACATATACGTGTAAACAGTGTGCTGACTCTGGATCTTCAAGTGCTATTTGATTTTGATATTTGAAATATTAGTGTATTTCAAATATAAATATTTTGTCATGAAATAAGTGTATGTTTTTATTTTGAGAAAAATTAAGAGGTCGGTTAGTGTTGTACATTTATTCTTGTAATTTTTTAAGAATATGTATTGTACAAATTTTAGGAGTGTTAACTTAATCATTCATTTCAAAATAAATGTTATCTTTTGTATTTTAAGAAAATTTAAGAAGTTAGTGATGTATATAAGTATATTTACACTTATAATTTTTATGGATGTGCGTTGTAAAAAATTCAAGGGGCATTAACTTTTATATTAATAACTTTTTTTTGAAGAATATTATATAAATACCTTTAGTTTTGTACAACATGAGTACAATAGAGCACAAGAGGAAAAACTAATCATAATTAACTAGTTTTTGTTTTTTAATCTCTATCGACAATTATTTTGAGACAAAATTATGATGATAAGATCCATTTATGAAAGCCATATTTCACTTGCAATTGGCCTAGTTTAGCCCAACCCAACCTAACTTATGGTTTAATTTGACACGACTTACGGTATAGGTGATACGATCCGCGTATATGAGTCTCCTAAATTATATTGGAACTCCTCATCACTCCACCCCCAGTTGGATATAAGGTGTCACACACTCTTCACTCTTTTAGAATTACATTTGTTACATCTTATTCACTCTTTTACTCTCATGGCAAAGGTGGATTCCAACACAATGAGCTGAATATGGTTCATGGTACGAACTGACAAGAATATAATTGTTTAATTTACACAAACTTTTGAACATCATCAACAAACTCTTTATACATTAATCACGGTGAAAAACAATGCATAAGAGTATATTTAAACAATTTAGAGCTGTAGATATATTTAACAAAAGTTGTTATAAACATATACACGGTTGACATGATAATCACACGTAACATCAAAATTGAATGGGAGCTATCAAGTCCATAATGTATTTTACTTTGACAATGTCATTCTCTCTTACAATTGTTCCCAAATAATGATCACATAAACTAAAGTAAAAAAAAAAAAAAAAAAAAACTAGATTTTTGAGGGGGGCAAAAAGAAAAAACAATATTATTAGTGAATAAAGAAGCAAAATCTCTGTTCAATTAGGTATATATGAAACATGTATATGCAGATTGGATGTTTAGAAATGTTACCATTTGAAGAAGCTCCAAATTCATTGGCACTATTATTATTGGACCATCAATTTGTACACTGCTTCTGATTTCATCTTACTGCAACTCCCCAACTGGTGCCTCGTTGAGCCACAGGAAATGAATAAAATCATACAATTTTGTGCTCACGCTCACCTGCTTGGTATTCATATCAAGAATTTTATGCCATCAACATTAGAATTTTAAGCTCACGCTCGGATACTAAAAAAAACTGTTGAATTTGCGAGCAAAAATGGTTTGCTCGCAAAATTCGTAGTTTTCTTTTTGTTTAATTTGCAGTGGTTTACAGTACCTTATAGGGTGTTGGGTTCAATCTTCTCATGTGATCAGATCGCATTTGCTCAAGCTGTTTTATGCATCTTCCTCTGATGTCCTTGAGATCCGGCAACTTTTCTCTTTGTTTATCTGCAGAAGAAAAAAGAAAAAAAACAAAGAACTAAGAGCTTGTTTCGACTTTTGAGTATTCCAATTAAATTTTTGTGATCTTGTTTAATTGTGTAAAGGTATAAATTTTAGCACACGACTTTTCCGTGAACTGTTTAGTTACATCTCTAGAGAAGCAAAAAGGGTGGTTCACCCTAACAAAAAAATGGTCGATGACAGTTATAAAATCGTGAAATGACATTTTATTCCTCATTCCACTTTAAATTTTTAAATGAATGTCATACCAATATAAGTTCTGAAAATATAAAGTAAAATATAATTCTAATTTTGATTTGAGTTATCTCATACAACTTTTCAAGAAACAGTTAATGTGGTTTCTACGTAAATATCACTTAGATTTTCGAGAGTGAAGTAATTTGACCTTATGTAAAACATAGTGCCTTTTCACAAGCTAATTTATGGTAAGAAGTGTTGGTTATCAACAAAATCTTGCTTACAGTTTGGAACAAGTTTTTGTTTTATTTTTCCTCGAGAAAACTAAGTTGACACAAATATGAAAAGATATATAGAGCTCTCTCACCTGAAAGTCCAGGCCAATAACACTTGAGAAGCTCCTCAACCAACTGTGGCACCACATAAGCTCTCTTTGATTCAAGAAATGGGTGGCGACATAGAAGTCGTTCTCCCACCTGCAAATAAACAGGTACCGTAAAAAATGCAATATAATGAGGCAAATGGTACAAGTGAGGTACTGCAGATAATTTTTTCATGTAAGATGATGTGACATCTGATATGATCGTTCCATTTTACCTAATTCCTTTGCTAGCAAGCGAATCCTTTGTATATTACTCCCTCCGTCCCAAAATAAATGTCCTATTTGTCTAAATTTTTTGTCCC
>JAYMTE010002743.1:0-10721 GCA_036897545.1 Pelargonium fulgidum
TAATTAGGAGCCAAATCTAAAATCGGGGTAAGTCCAGGGGTCTGGAGCTAATTTACCCTAAATCATATAACTCGCTGAGTTGACCCACTTGTATTCGGCAGTAGCAACCGCATCGGCTACGGTATGTTAAACCAGTTTCGAAGTACATAGTGGCATAGTGCCCTCTTCTTCTCCTTGGTGGGTTGGTTGCTCAATCTATTCCATGCGCTCTTCAGTTCTCGCAGAACGCTCTGGATCTGAGTGGCTCGCTTGGCTTGTGAAGCTATAAACCAACCAAGTGGAGAGTGATGAGCGAAGAGGGTTTCGAAGAATGGGACGCAGATTTCTTGGACCAACTCATCCAAGTCGAAGAAATCGCTCTCTCCGCCACCGCTTCAAACCCACACCCAAGCCCTTCCCAGCATCATCTTCATCAACCGCCGTCTTTATCTTACCTTCCGCAACCGCCGCCGCCACGGTCTCACGACAATGCCGGAATCATCAGCCACTCGCCGCCGCGTGAGTTGACGCAAAGGACTCCTAACCACGTCTCTTTTGATCACTTAACTAATGGCATCTCCAATTGCCCTTCTACTTCTCCTCGCTCTTCTGGCTCCTCCGTCCAGGACCTTGAAATCAAACGCTTAAAGGTTAGGTTTTTTTTTTCTCTCTCCTGTTTGGATTCTTGATAGTATACATTCATTAGTATTCAGATTAATCATATCATATCTGGGATTAATATGAGTGTTTTTAACTGTACTATGAATTGGGAGTTCATTTGCTTGGTATCATCCAGATAAACTTGAGAAAGTCTACAATTCTGAGATAGATAGATTATATCATTTATTTGAAACTAAGGATGTCAGGGAACATTTTATGCTCTCTTCTGCGCTTTAGTAGAAACCATGTAGATTTTAAGGATATGTCAATCCAAATAACTGGTTGTTCTTTTCAAAAATAACTTTTTATGTCAATGTATGTACTTGTTAATGGCAAAGTATTTTGACCGTGAAATGACTTGTGTGATGACAGGGGGAGTTGGATCGCGTTTCAAAGCAGCTTTCGGGCCTGGTATGTTGTTTCACTTTGCACTATCATGCTTGTATCAGGTTGATGACTTGACTGGCCTTGTTTGTACTTGGAAGATATTTAATTTGTGTCTTGCCATTGCCCATGGCACCCTGATTTTTTTTGCATTAAGATTTAAGAAAGCTACCGTGTTGTTGTATTTATTTTTATTTACTTCATATGGGTTTAGATTGTGGTAATAGGTTGAGAATTCAAGGATTCAATGTGAGTTCATTTACCTTGTAGTACTTGGAAGAAATTTAATTTGTGTCTCTTCTTACCAGCTTTTTAAGGAATGTTTGGTTTTGGAAAAAAGGAACTTGCATCCATGCATTGGGGTTTCTCTCGTTGTGCTTACCATTCCACAAATATTACATGATGTATATACATTGATTCTATTATTTCAGTCTTATCTTTACCCGATTCTCAAGTCATTGGTTGTTTTTTTTGTGTGCTATGTGGATCTGTCTCAAACCTTTATCTTCTACAAAAGTATTCACATTTAGTGTAATATTATGCACTTTCAGGAGCAAGAGTGCTTTGCACTTCGGAAGGAAAGAGATAAGAAAGAGGACCAGAGTAAATTTCTATACTCTCGTAATGACGAGAAAGATGATAATGAACACTTATCTCGACGATTACAGAAAGCAAAAAGTTCTGATGCTCACCTTGGTTCTAGGATTAATATAGGTGAGATAGCAGATTATTATGGATTCTTTTACTTTCTAAGTTTCTAGTTGTGTTGCTACCATGTTACTCTTTTTTGTTGTTTTAATTATCGTTTTTTCTTAGTTACATCAACGAGTAAAGCTGTTGGGGTTCAGACGGAGATAGCTGACAATTGTGCTGATTCAACCTTAAATGATGTTCCTGTGAGTCATGAGCTTTCCAAGAAATTGCTTGCCATTTGGGGGTCTTCAGATGACAAAAACTTGGGAAGAAATTTGATATCAAAGTTGTTTGCGGCCTGCCCAACAGATTTTCATGTTCTTTTTGGGTGTTTGGGTACAAATTTAAGCTCCAAAGTCACATTGAACTCTCTGCCTAGAGGTAGCCATTCTGGTGTTGTTTCGACCCATGATAATTGCTCTGTCAGTACTTCTGAAGCTACAAAAGTGTCTCATCTCTACTCTGTATTAACGAAGGTATTTATGATGCCTTATACATCTATGTTCAAAATTTATAATAATTTTATCCATATTTTTTTAAGGCAGCGATGACTGTATTTCTGACTTCCTATAGTTATTCTTACAAAAAGAAGAAATAACTCAATTTTCATGCATGAAACTGTCTTTGTATTGGGTTCCAGTGCCTTTGGTTAATGAGTGTAGTACTACAAATAATTTTCTATTGCTTCAAGATGATGCTAAGCCTTCTGTAACTTAATTAGTTGAATACCTCTACATTAAGATGTGGACAAGTTCTTTATATTTTGAAATTTATAATTGACAGTTACAGAGTTACTGTGTCATACATAGGTGAACCCCTGTGGTAATGTGGGCATGTTAACTCACATCTCTTATCTGATTTGCATTATGATTATCTGATTTGGTCTTACATTGGTTGGCTGATTTGTTTCTCTATTGCAGATCAGTAATGGAATGGCACGTATGGAAGCTTTACTTGAACCATTACTTGATCTCTGTAGACTTGAAAGTGTGAGTTATGTAGTTGGTTTATTATTTATTATTTATTTTCATTTTGATTCTTTTTTAGAGTAGTAATACTGCCAGATATCTTTTTTTTTTACTACTTCATAACCTTCTTTTGGTTTCTTGTCCGGGCAATCTTGATACTTGTAATTAGTAACTCTGACTACTAGATTTGACACGTACAAGAGATGATCATAATTTTAAAGAAAATTCCCATGTCATCCTTCCCACTCACTAATAAAAATAAACATCTAGTTTTTCGGTACATATAGCATGTGATGATCATAACTGGTTATAATCTGCTTGCTTTAGTAGGCATCTTAGTAGCATTATTTTTTATATATATTTTTTTTTGAAAAGGATGATGAATAAATATTTAGGTTAGAGTTGTGGAGCAGTGGTTATGCTTAAAGGCTCCCTACTCTGCCTGTTTAATATTTGGCTTGAGTGTAGTGTTCTTATCTTTATCAAGGCTATGTAACATCTCATTTTTGTACTGGCAGCAAACTAATTCTGGAGTTCTGTTAATTAATTTATTTAATTTTCACTTTCCTTTCCCTTCATTGAGAAAGTTGTTTTTATTTGGATGCAGGTTGTGGTTGCTCATAGATCCTTGCGAGTGCTACATGTGATTCTGAAACACTTGCTGAGTTTTGAAAGGAAACCTGGAGGAAGGTATAATTGAACTGGCACAACTATATTAGAAATTTACTCTCAAGTTTATACACATCATTTATGGTTGAAAAGTGGTCCTGTTTTAAGCTATTTCATTTTTTGTATTCCTTTGAACCGTGCTGGAATAATTTGTTTTCAACTTTTCCTTAAAGATTATAAAGATCTTGTATTTATTATAATACATCTCTGTTTGCATCTTTTCAGTAATATTAGGGATAAAGAAATAGTATGATATTTGAAATATTCAATGTTTTGTATTTGCTTTGCAGAAGTCTTATGCTGTGATTATTTGCTTTATCTCTTAGCTATTTTGAATATCTGCTCCTATTTATTTTTTATTTCATTTTAAATTTCTTTTGGTAGGTTTCGATGTTTTGGTAGTTCAGATTGTTTTTAGAGATATTTATAGTTGCATGCTTCTGAACTTTGATTTGATCTTTCCAGTGCACTCTACTCAGGGAAAATGTTTTGATCGAAGAACTTTGCTCTAGGAACAGTATTGTGGATCTTAATGTACCTGGAGGTGCAACATATAGAGGGCTGTTTCCAATAAACAGAGATAAAACATCCTCTGCTGGAAATATTCCATGTGGACTTGGTTTTCCTGATGCTGATATTCCGGGCAGTAGCTGCTATAACCATGGTACTGCTCTGTCAGTTTCTAGTGTAGATTGGGTTTCTCTCTTTGAAGTGATGCGCCAAATTGCCGTGAAGAATATTGGAGAGTGTGTAAGAGTGGAGGCAGTCTCTATAATGAATATGATTGTTATGAGAAGTAGTGCTTATATGGAACGAGAGAAGTAAGTTTTTCACTGCTACTTCCTTTCAGTGTTCTTTGTGTTCTTCATTCCTTGAATAATGATATTGTGCTTGAGCCAGATTTGGCCGGACATTGGTGTTTGAGAGTGTTTCATTACTGCTAAAAAAGGAAGCTGGCACACTTGTTCGAAATGAAGCTATGCAGCTCATGTTCTTGCTATTAAATTGTAAGTTCACGGTTCACACAACTTATTCTTCTGCTAGCAGCGTGTAGAGAATCATGTAAATGTTGCAACTTTTATCCCTGACTGGCTGCGAAAGCTTGCTTTTTATTTTTGTTATTTTGGTTCATGTGACCTCATATCTTTGCTTTGGAATCATTTAATCAGCTTGCTTTTGTTCTGTAATGATTTTTTGGAAATATGTAACTCCACTTATTGGATTTATCACTGAACTGAATAAATCAGGTTATTGGGGAGTACATGACATTGTACATTTTAGAGTTCCTTTACAATATTCCAACAGAAATGTTTAGTTCTTGTGAGTAGGTTTGAATTTGCACTGAAATCCATTAAGTTCTTGAGCCTTGATAACATCCTCTTTATGTATGAAATGCTTTATGCATCAGTTTGACATTTTGAGATCTATAAAACTGATTACCATAGTCCATTGAGATCTTAAAATTTTGGGATTCTGCTGTTATAAGATTCTAGCTTAAGCAGAGCGTCAATGCCTTCTAGTTTTAGTTTGTCAAATCTGTGATGAAAACCTAGTAGGGGACTATTCAAAACTTGCTTTTCACCCTAATTGTGGACGCTCAAATTTATTTTATTTAAATCTTTCTTACCATCCATCTTCTGCTTACTAACTTATTTTTGCTTGTTGCTAAACTGAAGGTCCAAAAGTATTGGCCATTTTCTGCAACAGTTGTAAACAGAAATGGGATACCGATTCTGCCAATGATAATGCTGAAAGTGTTTCTGTTCAAGGATTTGGTATCCTCCTTGAAGGTTTGGCAGACTGTGTAGCTAATAGTGGAATTGGTGCTGAGGTAGGCGTGCTATTTTCTATTTGTGAAATATCCCCCCATGATTGATAGGTTTAGTTCTTTCATTTTGCTTTTCTTGTCGAAGTGTCTCATCATTTTCTCTGCCACTGCAGAAGCTCATATAATTTGGCCAAACCAAGCCTTTTATGCTTCTAAACAGATAGATTGATTCAAAAAGTGAAAAATTAAATTGAGAATCAATCCGGCATGCCCGTACTCCTTGCCACCTATCTGGAGCACATTTATAGCTGATTGAGCATCTAAATATGTTTTAATTTTAAAGAATCTAAGATAAGTTTTTTCTTGGGAAGAGAACAATCAGCTCATAAATCGTACATAGGAAAAGTAGCCATGGGCAATTAATTTCTCAGTATAAAGTCATTTTGATAATATTAGAAAAGTGAAAGATAGAACGAATAACTGGTTTTTGGGACTGGGGCCCGAGATGTTGTGCCTGTACATCAGGTCAAAGGCTCCACATCCTCTGACAATGCTCTGCTTCATTTTATCCACATCTTTCACTTCAAAGTGGTTCAGTTGCTAGTAAAATTACCGGGCCAACCAAGTTCATCTACTTAACCACTCCTACTCATTAACCAAACAAGAATATACTGTGTTGCACTAGTTTACCTTTTGGGCTATCTCTTTGGCCTGATAATAGCTTGATTATAAGTACAGATTATGACTCAGTTGCGGGTCCATCATCTCGTTTTATAGGTTTTACAACTTAATTTTCAACCATGGTGATACGAATTATGTGTCCCGTACCTGGCTGTTTTCTAGGGGGTTTTGAAACATTGGTTCCAGTTTTTTGCGCAAATTGTATCACAAGTGAAGAAGTCACGTTTTCAGATTGGGAGTTGAGACTCTTAAAATTTCCTCCAACATACATGCTTATTCATCCCGGTTATTGTGGAATGCTATTCTATTGGCTTTGTTTTTTCCCCCCCCTGTAATTGACACATTTATACCCCTTGAGAAATGCAACATATTATATTATCTTTACAAATTTATATTAATGTGCATGCAGGACTTGAAACTTCGTAGAAATACAATTATTGTGCTCTCTTTCTTGGCCTCATCTGGAAAATCTGGCTTTGAAATTCTGCTGGGACAAAAGTTATCTAGAGGGGCAAACTTTCTTATGTTAATTTTGCAAGTACTGGTATCTGAAATGGATGCAGAGGCAGCTGCAACATGTCTTGTACCACCAGAAATTTCCAAGGAGAGGTAAGGGGTGTCTGAGTCAGAATGTTTCCTCGAATGTTTTTCTCACATCATTTTATTGCACCCTTCCTTTTTTATGCATTATCAAATTAAGGTTATTTTGGTCTAATTGAAGGCTGCCATTTCATGAGAAAACTCGAAACTTAGGAACAAACACTGCATTGGAACATCATTGGGCTATAAGTTTAACTTGCATTTTCAACAGTTCAAACATGATGCTTCTGATGTTCAGAATCCGTTATTATACTATTATGCTCCCTTTCTCCAAATTTGAAAGGGCTCTTTCAAGAATCAAAACTGAAGGTGTTGCTGAAATTTAACTCATTGAATTGCTCTGTGTTTCTTCTGGTTTGACCGTCATATAAAGTTACATGCTCAGCTTTGTCAAATTCAATGTTCAATCACTTTTGCTCAATAATACGGAGGTTTTGTAATTGTAATTATTGAGTGAATAAATCCTCTTTTTAGTGGGAGCCTGGTGTTCTGATTAACATAAGAATTGAATGGAGAAGTAGAGCCATTCCCATTACCATTACAGATTAGAAAACTAATTACCGGGGAACAGGAGCCTTCTTATACTACATACTTCAGGTTTGAAACTATACCTCTTGTGAGACTGATGCCCCATGAGTTACCAATTACTATCCAGCACTTTCAAGAGAGATTAAATAGCCTTTGTATTGTAATGCCAAGTTTAGCTAGCAACGGTCTTAAATTTGTTTTATCGTAGCCCAGGCTGAGTTTAAATTCAATTTTTATCTGCAGGACCTTGCTGATAAGGGAGGCTTTGATTTTGCTTAATAGGCTCGTGTCAAGCCCTGCATACTCTGCTACAGTCATGCGAGAATTGACAAACAGCAGGGATATGGCCAGCTTGACTATTGACATTGCAAGCAGGTTGTCATGGAAAGAGCAGAGAGTTGGTCAGCCGGACAACATGACTCGACTGATACGGGAATCCGAAGTTGTTGACTTAGCTAGAGTGTTCAAGAAAAGGGTCCTCTCCTATTTGGGAGATAATGTATCATAAGGTATCTTAAACATTTTGTATGTGCCAAAAGTAGTTTTTTCAAGGACGGCTACCGGAAGGTGGGGAAATGAAGTAGGTTTAAGTGTTAGGCACCATTTAACTTCAGCTGGAAATTTTTGACAGGCTCAGAGCTTCTAGTACATATAGACATTTTCCTTTTTGAGTTCTACACTAACTTTGAAATTCAAATCCCCTTCAGCTGTTCCTTTTCTTTTGGTCTTTCTGGACCGACCCTCTTTGTAAGAAGCACTACTTGTATTTAATAGTATTGATCCATTTTGATTGCAATGAATAGTCATCTTTTTGGTTACCGTTGAGAGACCTGTATATTCTGAGAAATGGTTAAGTTTTGAGCCATGACAGTGAATGTTTAATTGGATTTATTGATGGATTGTTAATATTTACAAACAGATGTTTCCACATGTTGAAGCAGCCGGATCCAATTCGATCTACAAAGTACAAACATACATACAGATCCCAAAATCTGCTTTTCTTGTTTGATTGAATCACCCTTAAAGATGCTATGATAATCATGAACTCAGGATGAAGAAGTTATGGAGTGATTGTTTCATGTCATTGATGATTATACCATTTGTCTTCAAGATTTCTTTCTTCAAACTGTTCAAAGCTCTTAGCTTCCTCTTGATATCATCCACAGCTCCACCATTTTTCCTCAATATATCCATCTTCACTTCATTCAAAACCTGCAGTTTCTATCTGATGCTGGGAATGGCAACATCAGTTCTCCTCCAAATCTGTGTCTTCAGCTGATTCAGATCACTCAATCTTCTCTTGATACCAGACACAACACTCTTTAGTGAAGATGATGATCCTAGAGCCTCCTGTCTCTTCCTAGCTTCTCCAATGTTGTACTGTAAATTATGTATCAAACATGTAAATTATATCAAACTAGTCTGTGACTGTAAGTAGAATTAATTGATTTTTCCATGAACGAGAAAGTACCTTTAAACCCACTTCTTGAAGCTCCATGAATACTTCAAGAACATCAAGATTGGGACACATCCAAAGCAAGCCATCCATAAATGCATCATAGTTCATTGGTAACATTACCATATGAATCTTCAAATTCTTCAGCTCACTCAGAGGAGCTCTCCAATGCTTTCTCATCTCTGCTGGTATTGTCAGTTCCTTGAAAATTCAAATAGAAAATAAAAAACAGAGCAAAAGAAAACAGAGTAAAAAGCAGAGCAAAAACAGAGGAAAGTGGTACCATACCTTATCATGGAGACAGAACAGTTTCAGAACCTTACAGTTACTGAACTTGCTAATGAATTCCATAAACTGGGCGGTCTCATCCATATCTTCAATATCAAAATAAGGAGATATCATAGCCTCTTCCAATCTCAAAGTCCGCGGTAAAGATAGAGAGATCAAATTACCACAGTATTTGAAATCTTCTAAACTGGGTATATTAATCTCCAGCTCCTCCAGCTCCTTGCACTCCTCCAAATCCACAGCCTCGAGCTTCTCTCCGCTGATCTTTATCCTTCTGAGCTCTATGCATCCATGTAAAACAATGGTTTCGAGCAAAGGAAACCCAGAAAGATCATCCAGAGAATTGTCCATCATTTTTGCACCCATTAGTGTCAAGTTCACCAAATTTTCAGCACATAGTTTGATTTCACACTCTGCATAAAGCTTCTGTCTCGTGTACCTCTTCTCTCCGACGTACGTAAATGACTTCAGGCTCGAGCTTTTGACATGAGCAGACTCCAATTGGTAGCAACGTTGCAGAGAAATTGACTTCATTTTATGATTGGTGGCATGGAAGCTTCTCAATCTGCATTGCTCGAGGTTGAGTTCTTGAATCTTGGGACAGAAAAAGAGCAGAGTCTGCAAGATCTCGTCGTTCAAGTGAACTCGGTGAAGAGACAGTGACTGTAGAGACGAGAGCTTGATTGTTACATTAGGTCTCACAGCACAACCAGCTAGTTTTAGGGATGTGATTGTTTTTGCAAGAAAAAGCCTTTGGGGGATGCTGTAGATATCTTCTCTGGTGCGAGTCCGTCCCCGGGGGCTCACGATGCAGAGGTGTAGCTCCTTGACATGATTCTCCAGAGCAATGTCGAGCCAGTTGTCGATGCTAGGTGACAAATTGGCATCAAAGAAGGTCATGTGAAGCCTGAATTTCTGAATGCTGAGGTCAGTTACGCGGCGAGACAGAGAGCTATCGACATAGTCCACAAAACTCTTCTTCTTCTCCAATACGTCGTGTGAATCATAGTTGAACCTGTGTGTGAAGATGCACTCGTCGAAGTTAAGATTGGGAAATGAATTCCATAAGTACCTCCATCGTTTCGAGAGTGTGCTGGTTCTGGTAGCTTCTTTTAATGGCAGGTGGGAGAGGATGTCATGGATGATGTGGTCCGGCAGATCGGAGATCATGTCCTTGGGCATGTTTGATCCCATGATTGCTGGTGAAATGTTGCGGAGAAAACAGAGGAGCTCTGTTCTTGAGTCTATGAGATGATCAGGAAATCAGAGAGAGAAAACAGAGGAGCTCTGTTCTTGAGTCTATGAGCTCTGTCCTTGAGTTGATTCTTGTTTTATTCAATGAATTGGTTGGGAGCTCAATGTGTTGGGTATATAAGGAGATGCAAAGAAGGGTTATAGGCTTTTGGGGATGTTGGTTTTATTAGTTTTTTCTGTTAGTTTAGTTATGTTGGATTGGTCTTTGAAATTTGTTATTGTTTTGTTTTTAGGCACAGTGGTTTCTATTTGTGGGAGAGACATTCCATGTAAATGTATATTTAGTGTGTTTCAGGTAAACCAATGTTTTGGAGTTGAGACCTTTTAGGTCTTACCGACAACTTGCAGTTAGTTGTAATTTCTTGCACTGGTGGGTGACTGTTATTTTTTCAGTTTGTCCTTTGTTGTCACATGTTAATTCTATACAATGACAAGGATTGTGCCAGTTTGTTTACATTATTTATAAACATCATACTCAAAATGGTTTACCTGAGATGTAAAGCAAGCTGTTTTTTCATGCAAAAGACCAGAAATTTCACTATTTATGATGACTATAAATGAATACAGTACTGATGTCTTCCTTACATAACTGTCTATGGCTGAGAACCTCTCATCAATGGACCAACTGAGCAACTTTAAGTTCTATAGAACTGAATGTATCAGTTCAGTGAAGCTTGATCTCTGCATCCATCATAAACAACTAAAACCAGAATGAACTTGTAGTCATGTATATCAGTATATATATATATATATATATTGTATGGATATTTTTTACCATATCAAAATTGTCAGT